>KZ345640.1:78233-88495 GCA_002352805.1 Teladorsagia circumcincta
TTCACAGCGGGTGTCCCAGCAGCGGTGAGGCGTTGGTTCTGACAAGTGATGTGGAGGGTGGAACGGGAACATGTTTAGCGCGGGATAAAAAGTGATGACAACTGATATGGGCTGATAAGAGGGCCGAAACGCGAATTTCACGTAATTCACATCGGGTGTCCCAACAGCGGTGAGGCGTTGGTTCAGACAAGTGATGTAGCGTGTGGAACGGGAGCATATTTGCTAGTGGACAAAAAGCGATAACGGCTGATAAGGGTTGATAATAACAGTATGCGTGAGGACATGGAGGGCCATTTCACTCAGATTTTAGGTTACGCATTTCCTGACATCACTTCACTTGCAATGCTGTCATAAGCAAGGAGCATTCTCGACCGCTACACTCCTGAAGTTCATAAAAATGTATGATGGATCTTCAAAATAATACAAAATAAATAATATGTCTTTCCACAGCAATATCAACAGCAACTATTATTCGACCGCGCAATCGTCTTGACATTCAATGCATGGCTGTTGTTTACAGACACCTCTTTAACTCCTCAGTCCACCGCGCGATCATTGTTTGAGCTTCAGCACAAACGGACGCAATTTATGGAATGGTCAATAAACGCATTTCACGAGGAAACTTATTGTTTAGCGGTGAAACCAGCTTCGCTTACGCCTTCCGTATCATGCGCGCAACAGCGTGCGGTGCCAAGGTGGTACTATAATAATTGGCTAAGCGGTTGTGTGTGTGTCTGTCTGTCTGACCGGAAATTCATAGCTCGCTTCGTTGCGGCCATGGAGCGCTGTATTTAGTATGGTGTCGGGAGTGAGGTGGGAAAATGTTTGGTAGGGGAGCAAAATTGATAACTGCTGATTAGGGCTGATAAGAAGGCTAAAACGCGAATTTCACGAGATTCATAACGCGTGTCCCAGCAGGTTCCAACAAATGGTGTGGAGGGTGGGATGGGAACATATTTATTGGGACGTTATCATATATGGTGGGGGACCCGAAGTGATAACTTTTGATAATGGTTGATAATAACGACATGCATAAGGATGTGAAGGTCTTTATAAATCAGATTCCAGAAAAGGAGGGCGTTTCTTTCCAATCATTTCAACTTTATTTCATTTAAGCTGTCATCGCCGCGACCGCTACTCTCTCTTCAGTTCATAGGATTGTACTGTGGTTGTTCTATGGATCATTGTTATGAGTACCGCGTATTCATTTCAACATCATTAACACCAATTTCTATTTGACCGCTAAATTATCCTGACCTTCAATTCATGGCTGTTGTCTACGAACACCAGCTTAGCTCCGCGCTCCACCGCGCGTATCAAACGGCGTGCTTCAACAACACAAGGCCTATCGGAGGTACGCTAACGAGTTTCACGAAGCAACTAACGTTGGTTGGGTTTTTTTAGCGGCGGGACCGAACGCTTCTCAAATTGTCCACTTTCATCAGAGCCTACCGTGTCATGCACGCGGTAGTGTGCGGAGCTAAACCGTTGTATAATATTTGCAATGTGCGCAGGCGATCTATCTTGCTGATGTGTACAGTGGTTTCTCTCAGAGGTCGTTCAAGCCAGATGCATTTCTAACCGCGAAGGAGCCCGAGACGTTTTGAACGCGCTTTTGTTGACGCTCCATCTGTAACTGGTGAAGTGTTTATAACAAGTTGCAAGTGGACACGGACTGTCGTAATTCTCATCGACTGGACGCAAAGTTAGTCAAGTCTAAAATTCGATGTATAAATATTTCACAACGAATTCCAAAGTTGGACATGCGGTCGAATAGGGCCGGAAAGAAAGTGAAAGAAAAGAGTTTAGGTGCAGAGTTGATTACGCTTCATACACGCCCTCTCCGCTTCCGCAGCCGTCCACCTTAAGGCACTGTTCACAGTTTGCGCCGTACGAGGAGGACGCTCGAATCGATCGAATTTGCGCAGCTGCGAAAGGAATGAGATGCGTGTCGATATACAAAACGGGAGGAGCGTCGAATCTCGCGTTCGAACCTGCGAATCCCACTGTTTCGATATGCGCGATATGTTAAAGCCGTTTCGCTAGTTGGGCGTTGCCCTGCGTGTCGCACTTTCGATGCCTCGACGGGAAAATCTCCAGCGACGCTAATAGGCGTGGTTTACTACCTCGATAGGCATCCAAACCTTTTCGCATCCGAGTTCGCGCGAGCGCAGATTTCCTTGGTCGATACGTATGTAATTCTTTTCGCAATTTGAAATACTCGGGTGGTTCGAAAACTGTGAACAGTGCCTAAGATGGGGAAGTAGCGTAATTGAGAGAGTTTTTGTAACATAAATTGCGACACATCTTCCAATCTTTCACTTACCCTGAAGTGGCCGCTACTTTGTGAACAAGTTTACGTAAGGCAATCTTGTTCACGAAGTAGCGACCGAGCAATGTTGATCCTTGAAACAGCCGCGGTGGGTAGGTAGGGTGGCCTGGAAGAGTTGATGGTTGCAAAGCTGTAATGGTCAGCGCCCTAACCACGTATGCGGCTAGGGGTCCGACTTCAGTAGGTGGGGTAAAACTCGGAGAGAGGAAACTTGAAAAGAGAATTTCGGGCAGAAATTATGGAACCACCAATACATATATATGAAGAGTGCTGAACATGCCTCTATGACTCGATTCCAGAAATCCTCCATCAGCTCAAATCGAGTGATAACATGACTATCACAATGTGCAGGAAAGTTTGCTTGAGGTCGGTTGAATGTTATGATGGTTAAACAAATATCACAGTTGTGTAATTAAATTTTAATCAACCAACTGTCGATTGAACAAGCTAGGAAAGCAACATCTTTGATCACCTCAATAAGGGTAACTAGCAATTTTTTTTGCTGTATCCACGATACGTTCAGGAGAGATCACGTCGGAGTAAGATCAGATTTCCATCCAAGAGCTTCTGAAAAAATTCTCTCATCAATGGCGACATGACACATTTCTCTCAAGAGCTCTCTTATCGGAGCGGACTACTTTCTCCATTCATTTTACGTTTTAAACTTTGAAATTGATTTGAAGAAGCGGGTTTGAGTCAGCAAGAACTCACGCGCGAAACACAATTAGAGTGATTGGGACTGTTGCTAAGACTGTTGAAATAACAAACGAATGAAAACAAATGACAAAGTGATAAATTTATATGATTTAAAGAATGAATACTGGACAGAAATAACAGAAGACTTAATAAAGAAAGAACACTAGACAGATAACAGAAAAATGTAACACTGCTGTGCGAAACTTTAGGACGAAAATAAGTTTTGCGTGATATCTTACTGCTAGTTAACCTAGGTCGATGAAATTAGGCACACATATCGAGGGGAATGTTGCAGTGTAGTGCAAAGAGTTACTGACAGGACTAGCAATGTGACGATTGGAAAAGACATTTTTCTTCTGAGGCGGACGGTGGGTGAGACTACTTCAACTGGTAAACATTCAGAGAAGAGAAGCTGGGTTTTTGATGTTGTGTATGAACGCTAGGGAATGCGAAGCATGCTCTGTTACGTGCTCCCATAGTGGTCACAAGGTTGTTCAAGAATTTCGTGAGGACGCTTCCGTTCCTCGAACACGGAGATTGACAAATACATTGACAGTTGTTGGCACATTATGGTGCGCTATGGTAGCTCTTCTGAATCCACTCCACACGTGCTCAATGGCTCAAGCCGACAGCTCCACAATGGCCAAAGGTTTCAGCGTTTTAAGAGTTTCCACCTAGGCTGCTCGGTGCGCTCGCCCATTGTCCTCCATATTAAAGACATTGGGATCAAATGCATCGCTGAAAAGACACACATAATAGAGAAGTACAGCATCAATAGCATTCAATAGCAAGCATTCCGCGAACACGAGTTGGGAGGTCGGGACGACACTGCAACTTTATTTCTCCCCACACCATATTAAGTGGACTATCAAAATAATCATGTTCAACGATGGTCTTGGATGTACAACACGTTGTTGCTGCCGAAGATTGGTTAGTCCAAAATTACAACAATTCGCTCTAATCTGAAAAAAGCACGTGTTCCTCCAATTTGGTGGTCCATTTCCAATTTCTCGGGACTTAGCAAATCTTCCCGCCGGAACGCGGGCTTCAAAAAACCCCAGGTACCACTTGTCAGGCAGAGAGACCATCCCTATGCGATTACCGTGCCATTGTTCGAGCCTGAATCACATGCCTTTTAATCCTGAAAATGTCTTCACAACTGCAGCCTGCAACTGATGTGGGTTCATTTTTCTTTGTTGCGAAGCGTAGCAATCGCCTGCTGTTGCGTGTGTTCGTGAATGACCACCTCCTCCTCTATTGGCAGCAGCGACTGTGGTCTATACTGCTCTTCATGCGGACAAAACAATGCTGTGAGCATTACCAACCTCCTAGACATATCTTCCCTCTCCCATTTTCCCAGTGATTCTTCCTTGCACAAAGTCGTGCTAGTGTTGTCCTCGAGACTTGGTGTGATCAGAAACACCGCTACATTTCACAAAGCTTTCTCCGTAGTCAGTTCACTTTTTCTTCTCCTGTTTCGCCAACCCTCTCGTACTACGTGGCAGGTCCGTTTTGGCTCCATGTTCGAGCGTACCGCACGATGTATAAGATACAGTACAAAGTGCATGACTAGAAGGTCTCTCGCATCATGCTCGCAAACTTTAATCCAATTCCATTGAACTGTTGAAAAACTATGTCACCTAATCTATTTCGTCCCCATGTTTTGCACACCAGTGTACGACAAAATAAGTAACAGTGGCAGAGACGAGAAAGAAAAGCTCAGAAGTGATTGTATAGAAGGGATGAGGGATCATACGCTTCAAAAAGATGAGTTTAGCTCCGCTTGCTATCGTGTGCTTACCGAAGTAGACATATGTGAAACTGGATATAATCGGAATCCTGTATAAACCAGCGTATTGCTTCCTCAGTTACTTTGTCGACAGAAAATTACCACTGTGCAGTGATAAGGGAGTCTCTTCACGCGGCAGCTCGTCATATACCCGTAGACATGCCTCTTTTTTGAAAACCTAATTCAGTCTAGCGGAAGAATGTGACTTCTGAACATTGAATACCCGATGTATACCATCAGACCATCAGCTCTTGGTAGTAAATGTAATTCGCAACAGCATTTGCCAAAAAGCTAGCTAATTAAACAGTCGAGAAAATACTGTTGCCATCCTACACAAAGTAGAAGTGATATAAGTTCAGTTATCGAGCGTCCTCCGGTACTTGAGCTGTAGTTGTCGTAAAATTCGTCAAAATTTGTAACCCCTAGCTGTTAGTTGTTGTCATCAGTTCTTATCGATTATCACAAGCTGTGCGCAGCGTTGATATCAGCTGTCATCAGATTGTGATGCTCTACCATAACTGCAAAGGGGCAGTGAAATTGGCGGCACCCACGTATTATCACCAGCCGTTGTCCCTCGTTTAACATCCACTATCTGTGCCCGTGCTACCCTAGAATCACATGTAAGACCCAATGCCAAATTGTTGCTCCGAAGTGGGTTCTGACACTTACGATAAGGCGGCCACTTCTCAGTGTTTATTACATTTCCGTGAACAGCCACCATTCATCAAATGTCGCTACAGTATAACGGAATCCAAGGTGAAACACCTAGCGCTCATCGTACTTCCACAAGAGTCGATCATCTGCAGAAGCTTGGTTGTTATACCCGCTACTCGCCAAATATGTTTCCGTTCTAGCCCTCGCGTCGTTTGTTGGAGTCATCGCCTTGTCCGTAACAGGGTCAACTGCTATGAAAGGGGAAATTCTGCGCTGTCAAAAAACGCAGAAGCCCTCCCATCCTTCATAAGGCTCACACTTTCCACCACAACGATCATCTCTAACAAGGGAGGTCGTTCAGGTTGTGGAAAGCTCTCTCAAAACGGTTTATATCCATGTTATAGGAGCTTGTGCATGGGCTACAAAACAGTGGTCCATTTTCGCTGAGTGCGCCCGCGGACCACGAAAAACGATGGGAAAACGGTCCAAGGTTCAATCCCTCATGATGGCAAAATTTTTGCATTTCGATTGGAGCTTCAAACTTTGCTCTAAATAGCGCCAGCGCCAAAATTGCGTATCATATTCAACATGAAGACCATTAGTAACCTTTACTTTGCGATTTTTACGGGAATCCTACCACAAAAAAGTCGTCACGCCAAATGGCGCCGAAGTGGATCAAGCTGGAGCTACCGAAAAAAATGGATGTCGTATTCGTAATCGGGGCACTTGATATCCCTCATATCAGGAGTTTCAAAGAAAACTGAGATCTCGACACAGATCCGAAAAATTGGCCATTGATAAGTCAGTAGCTCATAGGTGCCTCCAGCCGGTGAAGCGAAAACGATTTTCTTGTTATTCTTCCCGAACAATGAGATGTTCCACTACTGAGTGGGCAATGGCAGCCACCTAAGCCAGTAATGTACAACAGGACACGCATAAAGTTGAAGTTGGCAAATCCTTCTATTCATCAAGGTCCACGGCTCATAGACTTACAAGGCTTCATCTCGATAGCTACCGCGATTTCAGGGAATGCGACGTGGTCTGGGATGTTTTCTATGAAATCAAACTTTGGATTCCGTTAACAATCAGAGCATTCCGCTCCATTTCCGCGCCCCGCTCGTTTCCAAGTCGACCGCCGCGCGCATAACGACTTGTAGCACATGGTTAACCCCCGCCCTTTTCCGGAGTTGGGTCGAAATCGCAATTTTTCCTGTTGGCACACAGGGATAAATCAGGGCCTTGATCACAAATATGGTGTTCGTTCTTGGCGTCGGCGCCATTTGGCGCCAGTATGGCGCTGCGAACTTATTTCGCCTGTTTTCGATAGAAAGCCCATTTGCAGGTGCTTTTGATGGTTCTTATCGTGGATAGAGCGTTAGTTTTGACGCTGAAGCAGTTCGAAGCCCATTTGGGAGTGACAACCAAAAATGCAAAAGTTTGCGCTGGAACGGAGCCGTGCCACACCTACCGCACAAACCCAAGTCCAACACGTTGTCAACTTGACCACCGATGCTCTGCGACTGGCGTCATGCCGACGATCCCTATGAAAGCTCCACCCTTTCTTTAGCACTACCACTAGACACAGCAATTTTGGAGGAATTTCACATTGTTTTCGCTATCACCTTCATCAGCACCCTTCGATATGCACGTGATTTTTTCTACGAGTCTCAAACGTCACTCCATGGCAGTAAAAACGCCCGTCCTTCACGAATTTTTCTCGACCCTTTTTTGGCCTTCAGGAGACCGCTCAGCGAAAACGAAACACCGTATTATAGTCTACGTGAGAGTCCCTACAGCATGCAGCAAACCGTTTTAAAAAGGCGTCCCACACCCTGCACGGCCTCCCTTGTAAAACTCCAACTCTCACCCGGATTGTCGATATGACCCCGCTCTTGCGCACTATTCCAGCGGATAGCTGTTCATTGCTCCTAAGCATTAGTATGTAGATTAGGAAAAAGCTGTGTGACGACAATGGCAGAGAGCAGGTAAATCTTCAAGTAAGTACCTTGTAAGTGCGCTGAGAAACATTAGGTAAAGAAGTGAATGCTATCTTTCCCTGTCCGGTTTGTTCCTTGAGTTAGTGGGAGAAATTTCAAATTGATTATCGTGAGATGTGAATACTTACAGAAAGAGCTCTCTGCTCGGTGTTTTGTCGTATTGTGTTCTGTTGTCGGTGACATAAAAAACAGCATTCTGGTCAGGAGTGAAGAACGCAAGCCACCATCCGAATGTTGAGGTAACAGCGCTTAAAAGAAAGGCACGGCATACTTGAGACGATAAATATAACTCCACTGCCTCGCTGAAGTTGGAAACGAAGCCACCCTGAAGGAGGTTTATTTGAGTGCTAAAAGCAGTATGCTATTAGGATGATTCATAAGTAATTGCCGATTTGACGAAAATTTTCAAACATTCACAACTTTCTTTCGAACCATCTTGATCAAGTACCATATCTACCACAAGTGTGTACAAGTGTGCACTATCTACCTGCATGTGAATGGGAACCTCTTTCATGGAACTAAGCAATCTTCAACGTCAAGAATCAGTGGAAGTCAGTTCTGAGCTGTTCGCAATTATCGCAGTTTTTCTCGTTGAGGAAAGGAACAAGCAAGAGGATCAACTGGTGGTTGGTTTGTGACTCATATATGGATCATGAAAAGCGGGAGATAACGTTGAGGCCTTGTTTTTGTACAGCACTCTGGCATTCCCTCTCTTCATGTTGGATGAGTGCTGTCACACAGTGGAACAATTTCATGTATTGGAAGCCTCATCTTTGCGATACGCCAAGCGAGTTTATCCGGTTGTAAATAGTAGGTGTTCGAACCAATAATGGTGGTATTGCTCGAGGCCTGTAATGAAGCAATCCTACAATTGGGGAGCGGAACCCACGGCAGATGAGCTTCACATATTAGGGCTCGTTGTCGCTGTTGAGCTGCACGCTCCCACTGACGCCTGCGTATGTTGCTTGGGTAGACTGCGCACTCCACAACCCCAGTGACCGCTTCTTAAGCCAATCGAAACTACAACTACTGGACAGCAAACTTCGGGAGATGATCACATGTGTGTTCCGAGCCAACTCGTCCAACTCGTAAGAATCCGTCTCTCCACCGTGTACAATTTCTCCATGGTTCAAAGGGAGCGACACATGGTGTACTAGGAGAACTGAAGTTCTGCTACACTTTGACGGGACCTGGTGCCGGGTTGCCCTTGCATTCGTTCAATACCTACGGTTATTGGGTGTCCAAAGCGTGGTTGCTCTTCAAGGCCATAGTCGCCCTAGCAAAGCTTCCCAGACCATTTGCAGCAGATATTCTCTTTCAGCGACTCTGGTCCTACAGCTTCACGAAAATTCCGATGAGGTCCTCTTGCTGAATGCACCAGACAGAGCTTGTAAAGTTGACTGTGACGAAGATGTGTTGGAATGAGCGGCATTATTCATCCCTAAAGACGAGTACGGACCGTAAAATCTCGTAATATGAAAGGGCACTAAGGTCACCAACTACTCCTTTGCGGAGAACAACACAAACATTTTCCGAGCAAGATGACGGAAAAATCGGCAATTACTTATGACTCAACCTAATACTTTGATATATGCCGCCGAACTGCTCCATCCATGATGCTAAACGGAGAGGAGCGGCAGGATGTAAAACCAAAGTTTTTGTACTCACATCCTTCTCCCATTTTCCGTTCTCCAACATTATCTTTGAAAGATTCCGCATGAATTCCTGGTCATCCCCAAATATCATAAAATGAGAAGAATTCTGAAACAAAACTTGTTCAAAGTGCACGTTGTGTTCAAGTGTGAACTTCTTACAAAATTTTCAGCAATTTGATTTGCCGCTTCCACTGTTTGGTTGACATCTGTAGCTACATTGAGAGAAACAAAATCAGTTCGCCGTGTATGAATGCAAACAAAACTGCCACGATTGCTGTAATGAGTGACTCGCCTTTGAAATCGTCTTTGACCATTCCTGAGGAGAACTTACGACCGCACATCTTTCTCATCTCTATAATGTAGTTTCCTTCGTCGCACACGTTTGACGAAAACTGCAAAAATTCGCGTAGTTCCTCGAGATACTTCTCAAAGTAACGCGGATTTTGCCCATATCGGAAACCCAAGAGAAGATATTTTGCGGGGTGGTTTGAAAGCCTGAAATTCGGGAAAAGCCTCTATACAATTCAGTGCCCAACTGGAGGACAGTGAGGTCATGTAAGGTGAACAAACATTTGTACATCCTTCAGTGAATCGTATAATACACCCTATTGGAAGTCTCTAACTGTTTTCAAATGAGGACTAAAACAGAGAAGTGGTTGGGGTGTTCTTCAAAAACTCACTCTATTAGGATGTCATATAACTAGTGAATCACATTACAGTACTTGCTATGACAACTCCAAGAAATAACTTACAGGAGTGAAGCATGTTTTGATGAATAGCCGCCACATTGTCCTACCTGATCAATAACTCTTCCCATTCACATGCTGCCTTCCTTGACTGGAACTTCTACTTTTCTGGACCCTAATTCGTTAGCTTCCTTCTTCATCACTTCCGATTAGGACCTTTCAGAACCAAAAACTTGACGATCGAAGGCCAGGGCACGCTCTCTCAATGCACGGTGCATACACTGCGTTTCATAATTATAGGTCCACCCTAAATTTTTGCTATTCCAAAGTTGCTGTGCATTTTTGGAAAGCGCTGCTATTACTAGTAGATTCCTCATAACAAGAAACCCCAGTAATATTTTTCTGAAGATATTTCTACCTGAAGTAACTCAAACATAATTTTTTTGAACGAAT
>KZ345640.1:90065-101638 GCA_002352805.1 Teladorsagia circumcincta
TTTCTGAACAGAGTTACGAAGCAAAATAGTGCAGTGGTAGTGCTCCAGGCCCACGGGCGAGAGGTCGTAGGTTCGATTCCTTGACGTGTTTTCCGTTTTGCCTTTGTGACAATATAATTGAGAAAGCTTTCCAACTACGCTACCTGATCAACGCTTGCCTTCAGTAACCCGTCCAGGAGTGTGCGAGAAGTTCCAAACAAATTTGGGCGCTAATTCCTAATGACTGCACATAGAGCCTGCAAAAGTCTTGGCAGACGTTTCTGCAGAAAACGGGTGTGATATTTGTGTTTCTGAGATAAAAATACACCTTGGGGAAAGAAATAAAATGGGTAGCCCATCTGTTCATTCATCAATCTATCGGCGTAACCTAGCCTCGAGACAAAATAAATTTCGGACTTGTTTCTGAAGAAAGTGTTGAGAAAAATGCCTGGAATTTTTGTTTAAATGAATCCAGCACTCACAGGGTATCATTTCCAAATGCAAAGGGTCGTGTTATCGCAGTTGGTGAGGATCTTTGAACCGTGTGACACTACGCGAGCACCAACTACGACGGAGCAGAAAGTCATTGACAGTTTCACTGCTATTCTTCGCGAAGTAATGTAGGATGAGCTCATAGTCGACTTGTGAGGAGGACAAGTGTATTGGAGAAGACACCGTCACACAATGGTACTTGATTTTTGACAATAAATAAAGTCTATGAAAAATAAAATGGGAGTCCGGAAATCTTGGTGGCTGAATCCGTCGCAAAGATGGCACTCCTTCATGAACACAAACTTCTGGATATATGGAGCAGGACGCCTGTGCAAAAATGCTTCCAAATGTGCAAGAGATATTTGCGATAAAATGCAAAACTTCCTCTGGTGTAAGGACTCGAACCCTGGACCATGCTAGCATGAAGCAGACCACTTACCTGTTGAGCCATCGACACACATCACTGGGAGCGGATCGCAGCTATTATCTGTGAAGCTCAAACTAAGCACCCCTCCAACTCCCTTCAGAGAGTCGTTTAGCAGATTTGGAAGACAGATATGACATCAGCGTCTCAGATTGTATGAGGAAATGTACATCTTCTTTCAAATGGCCACTTCGACTCACCATCCTTCCCTGGTAAGTTCTTCTTCAATCTTGATCGAAATGGAGCTTTTGTTCGCAAGAACCACTCTTCTTTCCGCACTCATGAGAACTTCGCTCACAGTTGCTTAGGACGTATAAGACCGGCCGATGTAGGTAGCAATTCTCCTCCTCGGGTATTCGTCTTCGATAAGGCTCTGACTTAAGCTTGTTATTGGTAAGAGAGTCGAGTAGCATGAGCCATGGTAAACTCGATATCGAGTAAGCTCGTTTATACCCCCGCTTCTCAAATCCCCTCCACAGATAATCAGAAATGAGAACTTTTCATGAGTGACCCAATAATTATGCAGTGGTGAAAATTCGTTCAAAAATGATATTAGGTTACTTCAAATACGTATTCATACGTATTCACAAATGATGTGACGTGGGTGGATCGGGTGTGCTAGACAATTAACGACGAGCTTGAAGGATTTGGGAGTCATAACACAGCCGCCCAACCTCGTCTATGTCCGACACTCCTGAGATGTTGGTGGAACACGAAACGGATATTGCACTGGGAACCGTCGCTCTTGAATACAAGGGTCAGTGAACAAGGCAGAGTCGATAGCAAAATGCGACGCGTTCAGTCTGAAGGTGAATTGAGACAAAGTCGTGTTTTTTTTTTGATAATTTGACCCTATCTTGCGGAGATTATTCACAAAAAATGGAGACCTTTAGGCAAGCGGTAATTCCAGCTCCACTGTAATGCCTTATCCACTAAAGAAAGACAAGCTAGTCTGAATATAGCGCTCTTGTTCAGGAAAACTTTTACGTTAAGCGACATGACCTCAAACCCGACTTCCGATCTTTCTTCGACCAGTAGCTCCTAGAATTTCAGAGAAAACGCCGTGACTAGATCCCCATGTATAGGCAGTAACTTGTAAAATGAGCAAGCAATTTGTATAGAAAAGAAAAAATTAAATTAAAATCTTTTTTGAATTGAAAAAGCCCAAAGTGGTTCACTATTGAGGAAACCTAATATAATTCTCGGAACGATGTTCAGAAAGCATGCAGCAAAAAAGCCAAGCCTGTGATCTATATTGTCTGAAAGGATTATTTGAATGACCTCAATGATACTGGACTGTCGCATGAATTCCGTTCGGTTTTTTTTAATTCCTTCGAGTCACATCAGTGTCATGGCGAAATGAATCGCTATGCCGGAGAATGCACTTAGACCGTCAACCGTGAGGTTTTGAAAGGTCAAACTCGCATCAGGATAGCTAATGAGAGTCGAAGTGGATCAATGACAATATAGGATTAAGCTTTACGATTGCCAAATGAAGACTGTTGCAAAGAGGACAGCAGGCGAGATCAACGCTGTGTTTGGTTCAGTCTCTGCTACTGATCGGACACTGAGCGAGTGCCTTGGTCGCAATGGCAAAAATGATCGAGCTCGAAGGTTCACTTCTTCCTAGACCTTCACTCACATCGATGCGTCATGAATTGGAAGTGCACAAGGATGATAATACCAAAGGTTGGTGTTGCAGACACTTATTGTTAGTGGAATTCAATCACTCTGACCTTCTCACCATCTGAATGGAAACGGCTGCAGTAGAATGAAGTCTTGATGGAAACTGCATGCACCAACCGACCATTACCGAGAAGCACGACTGACAATCTGCGGGAGTCTTCTCTTGCTGCCGCATAGACGGGACTTTCCCGAGTTGAACACAAATAGAGATGAATCGCGAGTCGCCTGCAACAACAAACGCCACACGCCTTATGGCTACCTCACAGCCATTTCTCACCAGCTCAACCAAAGCCCGAGCTTCGTGTTCACGGAATATGGTTCTCAGTTTGTTAGGTTGAGGGGATATCAAGTTTTCATCACCGTTTTGCTAGATGTGTGCAAGCACTGCCAATGCCATTGCGAAATAGCTACTGGGGTTGGCCAGCAGTGCGACAGAACCTTAAAGGTGACAAAATCTCCTTCCTTCAAATTTGCGCTTGTCTTCACACTGCAAAGACAAGTCGCTACGTCTTAAGAAAAATGGGCTAGGCTAGCATCATGTAGCACCAACATTACTCCATCGGACTGTCCCCCTCTACAGTGCCTTGAGGCTGAAGTGGCGGCAGAAAAGGTCAATAAATACGACCATCCCAATTCACAACTCTACAACTCCTAGCTCCACTCGCGGATGCGGAAAGGAAAGCATCCGAAGGTTTTTGGCGAATGAATGCATATCAGTGACTATAGTTATGGTTGTATTTTTGATCAGTGGCTTTTTGAGGAAGATAAATCTTGAAGAAAAGGAAGTGTAGGACAGGAGTTATGGGACAACCCAGTAGTTGGCCAATACACCAGTATTTGATCACCCGCCACAAACCGTCATTTTATGTTTGAAGAACGCGTAGGCAGGTGAAGAAACCAATTCTCTCTCACGGATTTAATTCATTCACTTAGTGAAAAAAAACATTACTGCTCGCTGGCATAATTTGAACGTCGTGTAGTCAAATTGCTGCCAAGCAGTGGCAGGTCCTAAAGTTTTCTGGGACTGCTTAGTAAGCCATCCTAATATGTATATCCTTGATGTTGGTATCATTTTGTTGTGTGCATAATTTTGTTCTATAGTTCACTCTTATTGTTTTTTTGACGTATGCCTTCCGCAGACGTAATGAACCTATACTTATTATTCACACAGTGAAAGTCGCACGAAGAGGCGACGCCTGCGCATCGCGACGTTCATATACGTATACATAACTTGTCCCATGATTGATGATTCTTGCTTAATTTTGTTCCCTGAACCAATTTTCATAACAATATATTACCATCATCGTCAACAACTACAAAATAATGCTGCTCACTCATAGAAGCTTGCCACTGCGTTGTCGTAAGATACTGTGGAATTTTGATCGAGAGTGAAGATCAGATGGCGGTTCGGAGATCAAGCCCCCTACCACAGAGCAGGATGTGAAGCACTTCTTCAAAACTGTTTTTTGCTCGCTGTGAAGACTCTCACCTGGACTGCGATAATGTGTTTCAACACTGAATGACCCTCTGAAGGGCAAAAAATATTGAAAAAATGGGAAAGGTTGCTTTCATCCTGGGAGTGATATCTTGCACTAGAGAAGGACCAGAGCATACTGAAGTGTACTGGTGGGGACGGTGATAATAGAAAGTGATAGTTATTCAAAACGAAGTTTGCCAATGGAAGGTGCTGATGAAGAGGCAGAAGTTGCACAAGGGTTGCACAAGCGGTCGGTAAGTAGCGTGATAGGCTCGCAGTGGCACGACAAAGAAGAATTTTTGCTTTGACTCCGCTTGAAAAGGAAATTTCTGTCTCTTTGATAGTCATCCCCAGAACGGCAAAAGTGGTTCCAGCGTCAAAACTGATTTTATTGGATTGGTACCTATATCAAAGCGCTTGCTGTCAGCAGAGTCGTTCTGAGCAAAATCTGGAAGCAAAGCAAAGAAAAAATTCATCGCTGATGAGCTCTTCACATTACTTACGACTATGATCCCATTTCGCACAGATCACCGAAATAAAATCAAAAAAGGTTTTTAGTTCGTTCTTGAAGCCCTCATACCCTCAGTATCGTATTGAATAAAATTGAGCGCCTATTGGAGTAAGGCTCAATGAAGACGTTGTACGTTGCTGTTTGGTAGCTCTTTCCCTTATGCGGATTTCCTGCCGTGTTGGTTCTCCAATTTCTGAGCACCACACCTGAGCACACTTACAATACTCGAAAAACCATGAACAATGTTTCGTAGAGAGGGGGAAGCACTTTGAATGTTCTACGTATGCGCTTTTTTTGAGCAATATTTGTGTTCAATGGATTTGTACGCACGAAAAAAAACGCTACGAGATTATTGCCATGTTCGGCTCTCGATAAACCTCGGCATAAGGATATAGTTTGATTTTTCTTCTTTTAACTGCTCACAAGGTTGTAATCCAAATTTTTACTGGCTAACGTTTCGGCTGAAATCGCCTTCTTCGGAGCCTAAAGGGGAAAAATCGATCTGTAAATACCCGACCAAACGTCTCACCTACCTCCTCGATCTTCGACGTCAACTGAACCACCACACAACCCTCAAGAAAATAAACACCATTCCTGTATCAGAGCCCTAGATCACTTCACGGAAATCACAGTATCGGAAACCTTCAACAGTATCGTATTCAGAGCTTTGGTTGGAATGCTAGTCTCACGTACGGGGTTAGCTTCCGTGTTATTGACGAGCACTCCTCCCTTTGGTTCATTTTTGGATTCCTATCATGATTACTACGAGATTATGTCTCTACCTAATACATTCACAATCAAGGCGATGGGTAGCTCCTACATGTTGTTTTCTTGCGAAAACTGGCGGAATAACTCCGCAGAGCCGAACCGTGCCAAATGGTGCCGAGATCATAAACTACCGCCATGTCCTCGATCAGGATCATGATTTACCCCCATATCACGTTTTCAGAGAGAGAGATGTCTGTCTACTCAACGTCATGCGGATCCGGTTCTTCAACAAGATCTTTCTCATTATCTGAGTACAATTTCGGGGGAGCTCATTTACAGTTTTCGGCTAAAGTATCTCATCTGCCACTCACTTATCAATGGCCGGTTTTTCGGAATTAGATCGAAGTTTCAATATCCCCTGAACATTCTATTTGAAGGGTCATTAATTGCCCTGATCACAAATAGGCATCCTTCTTTTCAATGGCTCCAATAGACGCCACATCGCACGATTTGGAGGGAGTCTTTGTGACGCACCACCTTTTTTTCGCCTTTTTCTGGTGAAAATTCGAATGTAATGTGATATTCTTGCTGGTATTGATAATACACCTGCTATTAACACTGGCGTAACGAATTTGAACGCTCCAATCCAAAATGCTATCATTTTGTCAATGGCGAACCAAACCTTGACCTTTTGCGCACTACATTTTGACCTTCGCGCAGCCGTTTAGCAAAAATGGAGTATTGTGGTCCTCATGAGCTCCTGTAACATAGAAAAAACCGTTCTGAGAAGCTCTCCACATTTTGAAGGACCTTCATTGTTAGCACAAGATCTCTTCCCGAGAGGGAGCAGTAGACGGCAGCGTAAGTAGTCGTGTGCTGGTACGAAGTTAGGGATATACTATGGGAATGAAGGAGGTGTCAACCATTCAGTCTCCAACGTTTCACGCATTGTCTCCGCAAGGAAAGACCGAACAGCCTCAGAAAAATGAACTAAAGTTTTTTGTGACGTTTTCAAATCGAATGAGTCGCCGTCGAGTTGTTGACACTTGACTTCCTCATGGATCACACCAGCAGGTAGCGAGTCCCAGCACATTTCCCTCTTGCGTTCACCAATAAATCCCAATAACCGGATTCAGAGAATACGCTAGGCTCTCAGAACTCACACACTGTACCCACTTTTTAACATCTGCGATTACACCGACTTGTCAATCGAAGGAGTCGCGGGAAGCCAAAAGGTGCAAGGTTTCGAATAGTGTTTGGAGCTGTATTAGCTTGGGGTATGTGGGATTCGAACTCCATACCTTGATATCTCTACAAGCCTTTGGAAAAGTCTCTGTACTGTAATCTTGTCGCACAGTAAGTGCTCTAGCAAAGAACGACTAGTCTGTGTAGCTTCATTCTCAACAAGGTCAGGCAGGTCGTTGATATTAGAGATCGTGAGCTGGCTTGTTCGTGGTTCATTTTACATTTGAAGAAAGCCAATATTGAGCATAGTGTAACAGAGGTTGATGTATGTAACATTGCATGTCATCTTAGAAAGTATGCTCTCGTTCATCTACCGGTTGATAAATTGTGTAACCCCGCCTCCTAGTGAACATAGTCAATGATCATGAAAAAAGTTATCAGAGGTCCTCGAAACTTTAGTAAAAGCCGTGAAGAACGGTAAGTAATATTCACGCCAACTCCTGAGGTAGAAAGTAGGTTTTATTAGGTTGTCCTATAAGAATGTCGTTTTTATTAAAACAAAAAATTTCCAAAAAATTTAAAGTGTTACATATTTCTTATCAATTTATATGCCATTCAAGAGAGGATTGTTTGCTCTCTACGATACTATGTGTAGATTCCACTTTTGTCGCAGAGTTTGCAAATTTGGGGCCTGCGAAGTGGGAGGTACAGTCGACAAAAATTAGCCAAGCCGACAGCTAGCTCTATCTCCATTCACCCTAAGAAGAAATCAATCATTGATGCATCATCTACTTAGTGATGACCTCTTTTGAACATTGCGCTATTAGGCTTCCATCAAGTCGCGCCTCGTTTTCCAGATTTAGTTTCTCCTCCAGAACTCGACTGTCAAGCACCACCACTTGGAATTAAACCGTGAATTTTTCACCGCTGAGACATTGAAAAACTAGTGGAATGTTAAGAATAAGTCATGACTAAGTCAGTAATGTATGTCTAATTGATTCATCTTCCCGAGGGAAATATTTTTGAACGTGATGTGGCTCTTCCTGTGAACTGACGACCTTATCACAAATAAGACCTGATTGGCAACGATATTAAGTACGGAAGACATTACTCAGTAGAGCAGTCAAGATGATCACGAACGATATTCGCTGTTCATTTAAAAAAGTGGTGTTTCGGAGGGAAAATTCCAGTTCAAAAATCAACATGGCTTATCGGTCAGCAAGAAAAAACAATTTTGAAAAGAAATACGGGAAAGCTTTTCCTTAAACCTAACGACGTCAAAAACAGAAGAGGTCAGAACTGAAAGGTACAGCACTGATTGATTCCCCTTCCAGTGAAATAGAGTTAGAGCTAGCTGTCGTTTTGGCTGATTTTGTTGACTGAACCTCCTATTTCCAGGCCACTAATTCAAAAACTGTGCAACGAATGAGGAAGCTGAATAAAGAACTTTGTAGCGCAGACAATTTTTTTTTCAAACGGTGCATAAGACAATATGAAACCATGGAATATGTTCCGTACATCCAGAGTTTTCTTGGATATCTTCACAGGCTGAACTGCTAAGCTATCTCGACTCGATCTTCTTCCCCCCCCCCCGCAACTCGCATTCATCTTGTTGTCTGTTTTAGAGTCAACACTATGAAGATATTATCTGGTTTTTGAAGATTTCTTTCCCTTTATTCTCCACTTGCGGTACACTTCACATCCCTACTTTGACAAGTGCCATAGACACATAAATGTGGACATGAACCTTGCACTTGATTACTAATCTCATTCGCGTTGACCATCCCAGTGGATCCGTTACTGTGGTGTGGAGAGCGATGACAAGACGGGGAAAGAATAACAATGGAAAAATGCAGCTGAATGCAAACTTCGATACTCTTATTGTGACGCTATTGCTGCCTTTACTTCTGGAGGATGAGGCTAATTTTTGGACATCTGACGGGCATGACCTCACAAGTTTACGAAAAAAGGATGTTCGTACCTCATAGGATCATCGAAAAGACAGCAACTGCCGCTGAAAGGAACAATCGTTTCGTTTGTCGCGTTCTGGAAGAGCTTTTTTAGCGGTTGTGATTACTTTGCTCGGTTCGTAGTAATAAACATGCATAAGTTATAAACAGTAAAAGTTGTTCTGTCTAGTTTTGTTTATAGAGTGTATGTGAAAAGTCGTTGCAAAGTCACCTTATACGTTCTCACCCAATGAAATCACAGTAACAAAGAAATTGCTCATGAGAGCAGACCGCTTTCTGATTAGCGCAATAGTCATATGGATCATGCTTCGATTGTAGATTGGACAAAAAGTCTTGAGGTCTATTCCAGTTAGGGGGCATCATTATGCAGCTTCTCGGCGTTCTTGCGTAAAACCGCACATTCTAGTTTCACACGCATGTCAAGTAAATGCCCTCACCCTCACCCCCCTAGACTGCCTACATACCCCCTGGCTCGCAGATGCCGTAGCTTCCTGGAAAAAACTTCA
Source organism: Teladorsagia circumcincta (assembly GCA_002352805.1). Lineage (NCBI taxonomy): Eukaryota > Metazoa > Nematoda > Chromadorea > Rhabditida > Trichostrongylidae > Teladorsagia > Teladorsagia circumcincta. Next base: position 99,004 of record KZ345640.1, read on the forward strand.
TCACGATGCCCCCTAATTGGAATAGACCCAAGTCTAGACCAAAAATTTACTTACATATGTTTCAAATACTCACATTCTTACTTAAAAAGATGTCAAGTCAAGTTGTAGTCCCCATCATGGTCCACAACATACGCCCAACGATACGGCAGTTTTTCGATTCCCGAAGCCCAGAACTATGGCAGCCTCGAGTAGAAAAAGACGGATATCTCGTATTTGAGTTGCGAGCGATCATCGCGCAGATGAAGCTCAAGGGCACGAAACAGATGATAGTTGGATGGCTAGATCCAGCGAATAATTGGATGGGGCTTCTCATCAAAGTACAGCAATATTCTGACGACACAAGCTCGCAACGTGCGGGCAGGCGTTGTCGTAAAGATGGTAAATTTTGTCACTGTTCGGGAGTTCTGAAGCTGAGAAGCGTATACCCCGATCACTGCGCGTTCGATAGGAAGCATAGCACGAAATGACGCACACTTTCAAAATCCTACCAACAACGGAGCGAAAACTTTCTCTCGTGCAGTGAACTTCTCGGAAGATCTGAAAGAGGCTCTCTGCGGGGTAGCCACTGGCGTCGTCGGGCATGATCAGAACCAAGAACTCAGATATCGTATTAGTTAAGGTTGTCCTCGAGAAGATGCCTCCTTTGGGGGCGCAGAAACAATGTGATACATATGCTGTTTCTTGACGCTTAATTGGACTCACCGGTACCCATCTTGAGAACACATCACGATAACCCATGCCCTGGAGATGGTTGTCCTCAGTCATGTGGCCGCATCTAAGTGTCGTCGCCAGTTCACAGGTAGTGGCATTGGGTTCGCATTGCGCGAAGGATGCGTCCAGAATGGGGTTTATCTTTGGAAGAATTTCGCCAGAATGGCATCGAATGAACCAACGATGTACCATGATTCGGACACGACGCTCTCGTTGAACGCAGATATTGCCCGCAGGCGTTGGTAGAAATTCTCGCCAAAACCGTAGGTACATTAAAGTCATGATTGCGAAATACGCACAAGCGCTTGTTGGTATACCATCAAGCAAAGCCGGAAGCACATTCTACTGTACAATATTGCGAAATGCTCTCGGCGGTTCCTCCAAGAAGATCTAGAGAAGGGAGAAAATTTCCGTCAAACCTTTTGTCCAATCTGATACTCACGGCTTTTTTTACGAGCAGGATGTGAAGGTGGGTTCAAAGTGCATATTTGAATTTGCTCTGCAATCATCGGCAAACAAAAAATGTAAATAAAACAGTTAAAAATTGGAATCAGATTCCCTTCCTCTCACTAAATTCGAGTATTGCATCAGCTCACGCCGCGGAGCTACCTAGGAGATTTCCGACCACCAGAAAACGAGGTGAATCTGGGCGGTGGATCCCCACAGCAACAGTTCAAAGATGCGGCGGTTGATGGGAACGGATTGGAATTGATTTGAGCTACCTCTCTGCACAGACTCAGAAACAAGAATGCAGACTGCAATTGAACACAAGCTTCGATCCTATTATCATAACATAATTACTGCCCTTTCTTAAAAGGTGAGCTTTGTGAGATGGATTAATCAGTCACAAAATCAGATACTTACGCGCTTGCAAGATGATGTTCCTCACTATTTGGGGACGAGTTCCTGTCACGGTGAACTGCCCGTTGCGCAAAGATCAACAAGGGGCCGTATTTGTTCAAGGGAAGGGGATAGGTCGTAAGTTCGAGTGTCAGTCACAAAATTCAAAGGTATCAGGTCATAGCAGACCGGCAAAGGAGGACAGCCTTTCAACCTGCACTGCGACTACTTGACAAAGACGATTGAGTGGCTCATACCAGAGCAAAGATTCTCTCTGAACCACTTCATATTCCAGTGAGCACGAGCAAGCAGATTCTCCCAAAGTTTCCAGACCGAACCAAAGTGGGAGAAGCGCAACAAATTTGACGCATTGACTTCTCGAGTCCTGATAGAAAACCGTACCAGAAGAAAGGTATCTATTTCAAAGCTCCCCAGGATAATCTAACATATGCTATGAAGCGCTGATCTAGTAGTGTTCAACGATTTTGATCGCTTACATTACGCCAATTTTGAAGAATGTTATGGGCTTCTGAAGGTTGAAAACTCGCGTTTTGAGAGAATGGCCTTTGATAGCTCTGGAAAAGCTGGAGAAAAAAAAGGAACATTGGGGTGATTCTCTGGAGAAATGGATATTCGCAAGAATTTGGACAGCGTAAACGAGGAAATCATATTTTTTAAATTTTTATGTTCCATCCCATGAAAAAGAAAGATGTCACTTTCCTCACCAATGAAGAGGTCCGCATCGTAACGTAACTACTGCAGGTTTACTTTTCCAGCTTATAAACTGGAAAATTCAGAAATTAAAAAAAATGGTAGGATTTCAAAATTAAAAATCTGCACGATTATAACCTAGGTTCATGCAAAATTTGGGAGTTCCTTCTTTTTAATGAGTCAATTTCCATGCTGCCTCTATTTCCGTCCTCTTTGCGAGACAATGCGCGAACCTCCCTCTGCCCACCATCTCTTTCCTCGATGACGGCGCGTACATCGATGATGGGCACAAAGCAAGTTAACCCTTTGGCGACAATGGCACCCACCGGTGGGTGCCACTATGGCTTGCTCGTGGGACAATGGCACCCACCAT
>KZ345642.1:38148-52250 GCA_002352805.1 Teladorsagia circumcincta
CCTACAAATTTCCCAAAAAAATGAATCTGAGGACGTTTCCGAAAAGGCCTTGGGGGCGAATTGTAACACATATAAACACAGTTCTGAATATCAATATAATTCCTATTTGAAAAGAAGCAACAAAAAATTAATTTCATTTTTCTGAAAATACCCGCCTTGCCAGTGACGCAAAATCATAGTTCCACCTCATGTTTCTCCGCTACATTTTGTTTTCACCCAATGGAATTTCGTACTTATCATCCTTCAAGGTTCCTCAGTTGATGGCAAAAGCAGAACCGCCGCCAGACTCCCGTAAAGAGAAAATTCTAGCAAAAGAGGTGCCGAAATTGTCGAAGTGTCAGATCACGCTAGAATTTGATCGTAGTCACCTTACAACGAACAATTTCGTCGAGGATTCTACAGTATATGGTATTGTAAGAGATTTTGATCACTATCCAACCGAGATAAGCGCCGTATCATGAGAAAACTATACAACTTTATACGGCCGGGTATGGGAATCAAGACTTCTTCGAAAGTTAATGTCTCGAAAGATGCAGTTTAAGGCGTCTTCCAACACGCTCATGATAGTCAATGTCTGGAGAATAAGGGATACACTTTTTTGAAAAGGAATCCCAGAGAAAAACGAGCCTTTTTCCTTAGAAAGTATCGCCCATTTCATCATTTGTCATTTTTAATATGTATATTTATTTTTTTAATGTTTTTCTTTCTCAGATCGGTTTTTTACTTCATGGAAAACGCGTATGGAGATGAAAAAGATCAGCAGTATGGTCAGCGGCTTCAAAATATCACAGATAAAAAAGTGTCCTGTAATCGCTCGACTTGGGAAACTTTCTAAGAACAATGGCTCGTTTTTCTCCCTGATTTCTTTTCACAAAAAGTGTATTTCTCATTTTCCATACATGGACTGTCATGACGATGTTGCAAAACACGTTGGTCTGCGTCCATCGAGACATGAACTTTTGAAGAAGTTTTGATTTCCGTACCCGGCCGTATAAAGTTGTACAGTTTTCTCATGATACGGCGCTCGTCTCGGTCGCATAGTAATCATGGTCTCTTACAATACCATATACTGTAGAATCCTCGACGAAATTGTTCGTTGTGAGGTGACAACGACCAAATTCCAGCGTGATCTGACATTTCGACAATTTCGGCACCTCTTTTGCTAGCATTTTCCCTATGTGGGATTCTGGCAGCGGTTCTGCTTTTGCCATTGACTGAGGAACCTTAAGGGATGATAACTTCGCAATTTCATTGGGTGAAAGCAAAATGTAGCGGAGAAACATGAGGTGGAACTATGATTTTGCGTCACTGGCAGACGGGTATTTTTAGAAAAATGAAAATAATTTTTTTTCGCTCTTTTCAAATTGGAATTATATTGATATTCAGAATTGTGTTTATATGTGTTACGATTCGCCCCTTGAGCCATTTTCGAAAACGTCCTCAGATACATGTTTTTGGGAAATTTGTAGGTGGAACTAAGATTATGCGTCACAGTGTATGTGTGTCTCAGTCTCGTCTCATCTTCTCATGCGGCTACAGTAATCCTACAGTGATTGAGGGTGGGCGGAGCTGCTACTGCGGGGGTGGGAGGGGCGGTGGTGCTGTAGGGCGGGGCGTAGAGGGTTGTTTTGGCGGTTCGCTCCGCCTTCTGCGGCTTTGTGACAATTGCATGGTTGGAATAAATCCTTCTTTTTGCAGAGAAAAGAATTTTTTCCTCCTGGTCTTGAGGGGATGAGATTTAGTCTCAAGCCATCGCTTAGATACATTCGCAGCTGACTAGGCTCTTGAGTAGCAGCGGACTGACCCGCTTAGTGGCGGAATCACCGCGTTTTGACGGCCAAGATTCACTCGGAGCATTAGAGCATCCGAGCTGAATTCCACTTAAGAACTCGCACGGCATAAAAAACACCGCAATACACTTACAATTAACATGCCAATGCTGCAAGAAGAGAGAGGGATTGGAGAAGCTGGAAATAGGATCATGCGGTTCCCGCCACCACTTCTTCAATGGTTGTCGAAGATTTGTCCTTCACCGTCAGTCGCAATCATGCGTCGAAGTAGTCGTTGCTGCCCCGCGCTTTGTTTTGCTGAAGATTTTCAGAAATCGTGCGAGGCTATTCCTTTGAGCCTCACAAGGTTCAGAGAAGAGGGGCAGGGGCATCATAAGGAAGGACCTCACAGAAGTGGCCCCTGGGTCCAGAAGATGCCGCGGATAGGACAAAGCGACGAGAAAAACATCAAGGACAGCGGACAGTGCGGCAGTGCGGGATCAACGCTAGGGAGAAAGACAAGCTACGAGTCGTTCCCTCTACCCTCCCAAAAGTCATTCGGGAGTTGTCACCAATCTTTCCCACACAAGTATCAAATTCCTCGGTTTGAATCCGTATCAATTTTTTTTCGGCTTGCAAGTGGCTCAATTCTGAATCTCAAAACTGGCCATGCCAACAAAGTTATCGAAACTTAGGGATTGGTGTTACGAGAATTGCAAACGATGCTAAAAATACCGAGTTCTACGGTTCGGTTCGTATAAACATTGCATAATAAGGCCTAGTGGCTGTGCATTTTAACTCCACTATGATTCTTAATGAAACTGGACGTTTGTACGGCCCATCCCATGAGCAAGTGAGCAACATTGAAGGGGTACATTCCTTCTATTCTTCAGAATTATGCCAGTTTCTCTTATACAGCTGTATCAACAGCGTACATTACGTACATTATTGTTCCTCAGCTCTTCATGGCACGTCCTTGCAGAGTCTCATCTGAATAAATCGGTTTATTGCGAATTTATCACCTCTTGAACACGACCTTACCCTAACAGCCTTTAAATACCTTTGCCACTTGTAAATTGAGGACCTAGTACATACGTTTTACCCTTAGCACAACAAAGCTGGCCTCAAGCAGAGGCCAGAAAACGAATCAATCGCCTTCACGATTCCAAACAGGAGATGAGTGCCTGGTGCATCCCAAAAGTGCCAAATTCCTTATCTCCTTAGGTTTCCCTGAATTCATTTGTATTTCCTCTTTATTACGTTGTATGGGGAGATCCCCTGATTTCGTCTGATTCGTCAGCATTTTCGCAATCCACAAGGCCATTCTCCCGAGCGCCTAAAAACTCCTCCCACTTTTTCGCCAATTCGTGACGACACTGACTCATCGAACAAGATTTCCCTTCATCGATTAATGAATGTTCGCCCGTCATCACCACCGGTCTTCATTCAGTTGCCTTGCAACATTTTCTGAATTCCTGCTGCTGCATTAATGGCCCATTTCTTTAGCAACAAAGTGGTTTTTTCCTTGAGAGAAAAAAGGAATTTCAAAGGCGCAAAATCAAAAACTTTTTGGAGAATTCTGAATTCGTTGAGGTTTAAATGAGTTTCTAGTGTCACATGGTTATTGAATATTCAGACTTCAAGATCGTACTTCTCAATCATCGTTCGATCAATCTATAATATTAAATGCAGTGAAAACATCAACGACTTGTACCCTGTTTTGGTTTCGCGAACGAATGAGTAATGTTAGGTTAAGGGATGAGTCTATTCACATCTGCGATAAAATCCAGTTTTTTTATACAGCATTTTTTCTTGTTCGTCAATTATTTTGGGTCTATTCCAATTCGGGGGGCATCATAATACAGTTTCTCGGCGAACTTGTATAAACTCGAACATTCCAATTTTACACGCATGTCAAGTGACTGCCCTCACCTCACCCCCTAGACTGCCTTCCCCGACTCGGAGTTACCGCAGCTTTTTGGGAAAACTGCATCATGATCGTCCCCCCCCCCCCCAACTGGAATAGATCCATTATTTATGTATTTTTCAGTGGGTGTTGTGATGTATTCTCCTCAATGTGTTAGAGGTGTTCCCAATGTGGGGTAAAGGTTTACGAACCGGTCAATGTGGGCAAAATGTGGTCTCAGCATTATGCTATCCCGATGCCTGAGTTGCCTGAGAAAGCAGGACTTGTTTCAAAAAAGTTCTCCATTTCGGAGCGGGCTCCCATTGAGACAGACCTAAACAGGTGATCACATTGTGACGGAACTAACCAGGTGAGCCGAGTGCGGCTCTCCATCTCCTTTTCCATAAAGGAATGACGGCATTTTCCCGATCCTTAATCCCACTTTCTGAGAGAAGGAGAGAGGAAAACAACACCTATTCCTCTCTGGGACCCTCCAGGAAATCACAAATCCAACCCTCCTTATCCCACAAGGCGATAAGCGATAGCGGCGATAGGCGTTATCCCATGAAAAAAATGCTCCTCAACCTTAGCCCACCCTGGACCTCATCCTGACGAGGGTATTGCGCATCAAATTACAGTATCGATCTCTCAGGGAATTTTGGACTAATTCTGAGTGTATTAAAGGTGAATGAACTTTGATGCCTCTCTGCGTAATATCTACTGCAATAGAAAAAACTGATCTTCACTGATCAGTGGTCAACCATCTCACGACACCAATCTAATTTTTGCATTCTCTCAGCTACTGAAGTGGTTAGGGCAGCTTTATTCATCAATTTGACTTGATTTGCAAATAGCTGGTAGAGTGGTTAAAGGGCACAAGGCCTGACAGATTGATCGAATGACTGAAATGCAAGAACGATAAGATAACGGCCCAAGGTGGCAGGCATCGTTTACTTCTCTGTTTTCTCGAACGTTCCGTGTAACTGATTATGCTGTGATTATCAAGTTGAGCTGTTACTATCCTTTTTGCTTAGCTCTTAATTTGTGATCAACCGCATCTGTAGTCAGTTGCAATTATGTGTGCTGTAGCGTAACACAAACGCACGCATTGTTTCCTGCTGCTGGTCCTGGCGCAATTACAGAATTACGGTTGGTAAGCTACATGGCATCCACTCGATAAGTAACTACGTGATATCGATTTCCTCGAGGCCATCGCCAATCGGTCCAATCAAAACGGACTCTACAAGGTAGATTGGGTCGCGCTTGCTTCTTGCTACCCCGACTAGATTTCATTTTTAGATAGGCCTTAGCCAACATCGGGGATCACTCGACAGGAGGTCATGTATGCGGTTCCAGAAGCGGATTCGTAGTAAGCCCGCTCATGAGGCAACAGAAAAGGGAAAGTTTGTCACTTCATCAGTGGCACATCTTCATGCGAAGTTCTTAGGAGCAGAGATAGGAGAAAGTTGCACGCAGAATTGGAGGCACGGTCAACCGTCGCGTTCGCAGTTTTGCAAAAAATTCGGGACACTCTTCCCCTTTAAGGAGCCTCCATGCGATCTCTCCCATCACCATGAACAGTTGGGAGGCTCACCCAATGCAACCCTCTTCCCCCTACCCCGACCACCATTCTCGCCGTCACGGCTGTTTCAATAGTATTCGATTCTGAAACCAGCCGACATACAACTCCAACTCTGCCTACTTTCCCTCCAATAGGCAGTCAGGAGTGGAGAAGGACGGCAATTGCTACAATTTTCGGTCCCCAAGATCGTCAAAAAGCCGCTAAAACCACTTCCCTTTTCACAACCACGATCCCTTGAACTACCGTTCGTTCTTCTCCCAGAGATAGTTACAATGCTCAACCCCAAGTGCAAGTCCCCTTCCCAAGATCACAAATATGACCGCCTCGTTTGAATAGTGCAAACGGACGGTTGACCATGGTTGGAGATTGTTTAGCGCGTAATACCAGCCGACGATGGCCCTATCAAGGCCATCAAATATCGAAGGAGGGAAAGGTGGGAGCTTGTATTGGAAACACACATGGGTGCATGGCTTACCCTGATATACCGTGCGCTCAAAATCTATCGGGGTTCAAAAAATATATGCTGGAAGTCACTAAATATCACGCGATTTGAGCTAAACCACTGTTCTCGCAGCGGTAAAATAAGTTTATCTTAGTGTTTCCCACATCTCATTTCCTGTGAATTTGATGCACCTGTTCTTTTCGATGGATGGAAATACTGTAGTGATAGTAGTAATTCTACAGATATTTTTTCAGATATTAAATTACTTCTCGAAAAAAAGAGGCAGGAATGCATCCTGGACGCCAAGAAGGTCAGTTTATACTTCTGAAATGAGGTATACTGAAAGTAGCAGAGCAATGATAATATAGAAAAACATTTGCAAAACCGGAGCGTAGGTCGTAGACGCATTCACATTCATCATTCCTGAGAATCTTGTTGAATAGGTCTTAAAGGCACACCCACGATTGGGTAAGTGAAATGTTGCGCATAAGTTGAAAAAGAGCTGTACACGATGAGAAACGAAGTTGTTGTGACGAAAGATACCCTGTAAATGATAGGTATTAGGAGCTGAACGGTGGTCGGTCCGTCCCGCTACTGGTCGCTCTGCCACCGCTGTTGTACCCGCCGTCTGTCGTAGCGCTCTTGTACTTTGAGCGAATGGTTTGTCGCGCCATGTCCTAGACAATACTACCAGTCTCTCGCTCTTTGTATGTGCGTCTTCCATACATCCGTCCCCCCCTCAGGCTTACTGATAAACCGTATTTTGCATGGACAGTGCAGTTGTTCAACGATTGAAGGGGAATTTGTTTCTTGAAGCTACAGTAAAAACGAAACCGGTCCTAATCGCGACTGCTCCTAGGCTGAGTAACTTTTACAACGGTGTTTGCACAACCGTGACCAATTACACCAGAAAAGAGCTGTGTCATAAATTACTGTTGGAAAAGACATAACGGTTCTGAAAAACTGCCTTTAATAAGATTTATTTGGAAAAAAAAACAAGTCGACGGTTACACCTTCGAACGTAGTTGGCTGCGATGCGACCCAACGCGGTGTCTTTTCTCGGCAGGCAATTACCAACTCAATTTTCCTTTCAAAACTTGTCCATTACTCACATTTCGAAATCGTGGGAATACTCAGTCGTTGTGGTGAATTTGTTCCTTAGGGTGCGTTCATACTTTGCGACCGTCGTGCAGTTCGAGTGTGAACTAGATACGTATCGATCGTGCGACCACATGATCGCTACGCAGCTTCCATCGATCCGCGAAGTGCAAGAAATTCGCAAGAAACGAATGCACTCCTAATGGGCTGCTTGCGCCAAAAATTGAAAATTCACATTTGCAAATAGAAGGATGAGATAGAACTGCTTAATGCTATGTTTTCCAGAAGAACATCTCCAACAATCGTTTAACAATCCATCCTATCAAACAAGTAAGTTCTTTAATCCCTCGTGTTTCTGTAATGCTTCAGATAAACTCTGGCGCTCATGTCCTTAGGGGGGACATAAGAATGAGCCACTTCGATCAGGGATTCTGGGGGACGATGTGAGCAACCATTGTGCTCCCTGGCGTTTATTCCCTATCCTGGGCTTAGTCCTAGGAACACCTACCAGCCGTCTTTGAATGCCCTGTTTTGAACGTCCCCCTTAAGGACATGAAGGATTGATTACTCTACTTCGGAGAACCAGGTGCTAGTCGAGTGCAGACCACACACCACAGGTGACAACGGCTTCCAAATAAATCTGGGAACTAGCGGTTTATAGTTAAAGCTGATAATAGGTAAATGGTAGCTGTAATTGGTGATAGCTGATGAAATACAACTGCAAGCAGCTAATCGTTCATTGGCGGAACGTAATTTGCATTTTGTGAACCGCCGTCATTTGTGTTCTGTGGTCTGCATTCTAAGAGCACTTCGTTTCCGGAAACAGAGGGTCTGTATTAATCGTCTCCAAACTCTGAAATACCCTCCCCCTGTTAGAATATAGCATTCGCTCGATGGCCGTTTCTGCAAGGGTGTCATCAGTAAGATGTGAAGTTTTATATAAACAAACAATTTTATTTGCTAGTAGAATAACAGTTGTCTTAACTAATGGTAGTAACAAAATCAAGTAACATAAGACATAACATAGTGATTGCAACTAACATCTCTAAAACAATAAATGAATTATATCTCAAAATGAACCTTAACGTAATTGTATGTTTTTCCAACTTGGTGAGTTTTACTACTTCGAAACTTGCGAAAGCTCATCTCAATGAGCGTCAGATATTTTTTTTTCTTCACAAGTTCGAACTTGCCGTGCTGGCTGCGCTTTGCGGTGTGGAATTTTGTATGTGCATTATCTAGATAAGTGGCTGCAGATCATTGGACAGGACGTTTTCCTCTAATGTTCTCTGGATTGAAGCCCTGCCCCACGATCAAATTGTGTGATTCTTGCACAGGAATGCAAATGTATTGTTACGAAACTGGCCGGAACTAAAGAAAAAGGAGAAGAATCCGTCAAAAACGTTCACATTAAGGCTTAACTCACGTTCTCAATCGGCTGCGCTAAAACAATGAGAGATTAAGCGCGGAGAGGAGAGTATGAGGCGAGAGAGCGCAACAGATGAGAGGGTGCCAGACAACAGCCTGAGAAAAAATTGCAGCTGCAGCAGCTTACCTACCAAGTCCCTAGTGGCCGTAGGGGATCGTTCAGTGCTCTGGTCGACTGATTTCCGTGCACGAGAATGTCACATCTGTGATTGTTCTCGGAGGGTCTATCCTCCAGGCCGTAGGGGATCGTTCACCGACTTCTACTTGGATTGTGCCTTTGAGCTATCCTTTGGCCTAAGAATCCGAGTTCACGTAGTGTCTAAACGACGGTTCTGCAGCTGCATATCGTTTACGTGCCTGAAATGCTTTCATGACTCATTATTTTGATATTTTCCTGATCACTACTGAGTCGGGAGTAGACAAAGTCTTTACTACTTTCTGTTGCCAGCCAGTTACTTTATTGGATTCTTCTCTCCAGAAGTTTCTTGGCAGAGCTTCTACGAGGAATCCTAACTAGCCAAAACGTTAAATGCACGTAACGCGACAACGCTCGCTTACCTCCAGCCTGGAAGCAGCTTATCGGCATAACTTCTACAAAGTGCGGCGGCTGCCACGTCAAACCCACAGCCACGCCTAGTTAAACTCTGAGATATGGAGCCGTAAGGTGTGCTCTTCCGAATAGGGCAGGGTCCCCATCCTCGTAAGGTATGCTCTCCCCGAAAGCTTTCGCGGACGCCATAGTCGAGGAGATCCGAATCGGAGCCCCCAGCCCTGAAGACCCCCTGTATGGCTGACTCCCCTAGGACGCCCCGCGAGCATACCCTGCGGCTGCTTTCGGGGACGCCATAGTCGGGGTGACCATCAGGACGCCCCAGCCCCGAACAGGAGAGCATACCTTACGGCCCATGAAGTACAGTTATAGGCCGTCGTCACTTGTGATGTGTGGTCCGCAGTCGATGCGCTTCTGTTCTGAAACGGTGTATACTTTATACACTTTTAAAGAAGCGTCACAGTATTTGACGTCGAGTAAGCATCTTTGAAGCGTCCATCACATATACCACACAGTAGAAACAAATCAAGGAAAATTGCTTAGAAATGAAGCCAATAACATTACGTATTTCAAAGGACATGTTGCGCACAACTTTTGGGTTACCGTACTTCGCACAAGTTATTGCACAGAAACTCTTCCCTCCTCCGTGTTTGGGATCGAGAGCATATATACCGTACCCTTCTGCACAGCAACACATGCTTCATTCAGAGCTGATTACCCGCTACAGTAATAGTAAACGGAAATTGAAAAGCTTTGTATTCGGATTCTGGCGTCCTGCAGCTGGCGTCGACAATCGCGCTCTAATGCCAACTTTGCTGCCACGATCGATTGCGACGATGTTTTTCGATATTGTCCGTCTGTGCACTGCTTGCCTCGCCTGCCAGACGCCCTTGTCGACTGCCGTCACCGGTTTCGCTTTCGCAATCGCATTTCTTAAGCGTCTGACATCTGCTTCATCATCCTCTCAGTGGTTTTTCCTTATTCTGTCCTCGTTCTGTTTGCAAAATCCGGCTACGTCATGTTCTGACAGCAACATTGGGACTCACTTTGGATTTCTTTGTTCTACGAAACACATGTTGTGTGAATCATGTGCTCAATGTGGACTTTGGTGCTGAACAGAGCTGGTGAACTGGCTTAAAATTATCCCTTTCTCCTTCGTGAGGATTGTTTTCAGTTTGGCATTCTGACGCAGACCAGACAGAACGAAAACAATAGTGCAGGTGTGAATGTAACGTATAACTAAATGTGGTTTCGAACGATCTTCTTCATAGGTGAATAGGATGTTCCTTCTGGGCAATTTGAAGTAGTACCGTTGCCATTGTTTCGTATTTTCACTTATCAGTGCTCCGAATCTGCTTTGTTCATATGTCAAGTAGAACCACGCCGTATTCATTCGATAGAACATACACTGCCTATATTTGGTCAGCTTGTTCGCATTGACGTAAGGGTCCACTAAGGACCCTGCGTAAATGCGTGTTGTCTTACCGGGAAAGTCTTCCAGGTCATGGAGCGCTCTTTAAAACGATTGTTGCATGTTATAGGGGCGCGTGCGTAGCACAAACTGATACATTTTTCCTGAGCGGTCCTGATTGCTAGAAAAGGAGGCAGAAAATTTGGTGCAGTGTGACTGGCCGATGTCGGACTTTGCGATTGGAGCGGTTTTGCGCCAATTGCAGGAGCGATCTGTCGCTCCAAAGTGCGAGCGACGGGAGATTTACTCGAGCGGCGCCGAGTTATCAATGGTCGGCGGGGTAAATCTCCCGACGCTCGCACTTTGGAGCGACGGATCCCTCCTGCAATAGGTTCAAAATCGCTCCAATGACATAGTCTGACATAAGCTACTCGGGGGAGGGGGGGGCTGTCGCTGGTATGGCTCACTAGACACAAAACCACTTTTTCCTTCTTTTCTCGTTGCGGAAATCAAGGGAAATTTTCTCGTTGCGGAAATCAAGGGTCTACCCTTAAGTAGTGTGAACCTTGGGTTCTCGCAACAAAAAAGTTCCGCGCGCCAAAAACGGAAAGGTTGTTTTCCGTCCTAATGAACTACGCCCGCAGTCGCCGCCGCGCCGCGCGGCATGTTTGCGTACTTCAAGAGATCTGTGAGACAGGAGATGCTGACAGTTAGGGGTAGGGGTTCGGAGATGAGGGCCGTCACTTGACATGCGTGAAAAGTTGGAATATTCGAGTCTTCATCATCTCGCGGAGAGGGCGCGGACATGAGCGACGGCGACTGCCTCTCCCTTTGAGTCACATTGAGCCGAAAATTTTCCTCGAGAAGTGAAACTTTTCCGTTTTATAAACACAGCGTTTAAAGTGTTGAGTACTTGCATTTGGAAGCTTTTTTACGCTGAATCAGTTTAGACATACATGAACCCATGGATGTGGAAATCGGAGAAATGCAAAAATTTGTCTTCAGTGGGGACCGAACCACAAGCCCTGGATCGTCAGGTTTTTTTAGTATTCCCAGAGCCGCTTAAAATTAAATTGTTCTCTGTTTCACGCTACTTCTACGGTTCTCTAAAACATGCAAAGAACCGATCTGAAAAGCGCTCAGTATCTGAAATTCATTCCTGGTCGGCAGCAGGATTGGATGAATCGATACGTTCTTGAAGAGCATCTATTCAAAGTGGAGCGAATTGTTGGAAACCGGTCGCACTACCGTGGGATACGTCCTTCTGCTCCTGCGTCTCGTTCGTGATCGCCTCATTGCCTATGTAACGTGTGCGACAATTCCTTCTCTGTAGGTGACACGCCTGGTGGGAAATTCTCATCCTGCTCTCTTTCGTGCATCTGCATAGAGAACATTGCCTAGGTACGAGCGCGCATCTCTCTAATTATGAGGACTCGAAGCACATGAGTTTGACGTCCAATGAATCGTGGCATAGTGGTGCTAATTGAGTTGGGGGACGAGGTAAGCAAACCAGTCAGTTCGGCGTTTCTGCTAGGGCCGTATGCTGGATATTGGGGAGGAGATGGGATCTTCGAGGTCGACGGACTACTTTATCTTGGTCGGTACCATAGGGGAGTGATGGCGGAAGTGGTGCAGCTACGTCAGCAGCTCCGCCAAAAGAGCTACTTTGCTTACCTCAGGACTAGGCCTTGGAGAGGTCGGATCTCGTCGGTTTGTCCTCTCTCCAAGGCTCATTCCTGAGGAAAGCATCAAATTGAGTCGGTTCAGACGATCGAGTTGAAGTAGTCCGTCATCGCCGGCGACCCCATTCCCTCCCCAACATTCAGCATACGGCCGCTGCAGAAACGCCAACCGGGCTGGTTTGCTTACCTCGGGGGGGGGGGGACCATGCGCCGCAAGGGCGACGGCACTAAACCTCAGTCGAGAAGGGAGGCTCAGAAGTGGTGATAGTTGAATTCTGCAAAATCACAGATCCTGCCCGCAATCTAACCTCTTGTCCCTAGACTTGGTCTTAGGGTCATCGCGCTTGAGAGGAGCCGCCGCCACATAGTCCTTCCCCCTCCCCCCACTCGCCTCAATCACTCAGCGTCAGGACTTGTTCTTTTCTTGTTAGTTTGGGGTTTGAAATCCTCAAATAGCTCGGGCATATTTCACAAGTTGTGTGAATATGTGTTCGCTTTGTAGTGTTGGAATCGAGAGTTCCTGAGTTTCGTGACAGCTTTTTAGTAAATAACCATTTATTTGCAACTATCTACAAAATGATGATTGACAATGACCCAATCAATATACAAAAGGTGCTAGAATCTACCACTGTAGACCCTAGGCTTCAAATGAACAAGGAAAAGGGGTATGCCCGCATCTCACCTGCCATCTTGCACGATTGAATCATTTTCTCGGGGGAGATGTCCAAACGTACACTTCCTTCTGATCACAGACGGGAACAATCATTGCGTGAGCCACGCTTAGGTCAACGTGCATTTGTAGTCGTATAGGACGAACTACTGCACCACTAGTTTCCACTCGGGGAAACATCCATTCTTCAACTGATGAAGAGAACGAAGCTCGCATTGGGCGACGCTTTGGAGTCGGGGATCCCTCTAGCACGTAGAGTCCATCACCATGTCGTTCGCGACAATGCTGGGAAACTCCCCTCTCGTATTCCGAGCGAGCCCGATCTACTCACATCCCGTGAGCTCGGCAAAACTCCAGACTAACTGATCAGCTCGAACAGAAGACGGATGGACAGTAGATGGGGGCGTGGCTTAGGTTTATGGCTAGTGAGACAATCTGAAGTACTTAAGGGGACACCTAGGGATACTAGTCCGCACCTGCACGCTCTTATACAACCTACACGGGCCCCATCTCAATCCGAGATATTACTCGCAAGTTATCTAAACTTGGATGATTCAGTAAAACTGATTCAGGTTACCCATATACTACAATAGTACTCATCAGTTCTGAGAATTTTTGCGAGGGGTAGTTGTATGTTGCATATTTTGTACAAAGGAGATAGTGAAGTGGTCCCCCCCCTCCCTGAACGCACATTTGGAATTTGAGAGCAGAGTTAAGGTGTGTCACAAGGCGTCAGATTCAAGGACACTACTGACACCGTCAACCATCGGAAGAAGGAGGAAAGGGGGGGGGGGGCGAATTAGAACACGATGAACAGTTGCACACAGGCTGAAGGTATAAGGAGTCGTGTTAAAATCACTTGGCCAAAACTTTTTTGGAACGTGGCTTTCGCTCATGAGTAGTAAAATTGTTGCTTGGAAGAGCTTCTTCAATTCTACTGCAAGGTGTTAATGTAAATCAGAGATAAATGATGTATTTTTTGGCAAAAAAGTACTCCTGAAGCCGGGTGCAGGAAGACCCGGCCGGGGATGGGTCCCCAAAATTCTCTGCTGTGTTCGATGACGCGGTTCCAATATTTAGGAATAAAGCGTCTAGAGTTGCAGATTTTTAAGGACCCATCCCTGAGTTGAGCCTTGCTGCATCCGGCCCGCCCTGCCTCATGCAAGTTAAATAAAGCCACCTGAAGTCTGAATTTACGAGCTGAGGCTAAGCTGGATTCTGTCTTGCGTGAACATTTTCGCAAATCATTGCAGTTACCGTCTACTAGTCAGTGAAAAGGTAGACTGTTCTTTAGAGCTCCTAAATTTCATTCAAGCCGTGACAGAAAACCCCTTCTGCGGGTTTACGGACTCTTGAATATTGGTCGACGGACTACTTGATCTCGGTCCTGCAAAGCGCAACAGTTTGATTTACTCGACTGCGCTCTCCGCGCGCGTCTTTCCATACTCGTGGGAAATAAATTCCTCATTTTGACTTTCTTCCCTACGCCTGCCTGTTTGCTTTCGATTTGTGCGAAGCTGTTTCGTTATTCTGCGAAAAATGTCTGTATTGTTTCCATGGAAAC
>KZ345642.1:52781-76023 GCA_002352805.1 Teladorsagia circumcincta
CCCCCAGATTGTCTACATTCCTCCTGGATCGCAGTTGCCGTAGCTTTCTGGGGAAATTGCATCAGCATCATGATGCACCCCCCCCCCGCTAACTGGTATGGACCCCGACTTTTTTGCAGTGGTAAGACGACTCCCTAAACCACTTGCCAAGATCAGTTTTCCGTCTCAGTTATGAAAAATGATTCCGTTATTTCGAACGATTCACGTTTGATCATGAGTGATTCTTGGGATCGTCTGAATTGAGTTTCCCTCTGTTAAAGCAACAGTGTCAGGACGGTTTTGAGGAGTTATGCGGTCGGTAACGAAGTTATAGGTAGGAAGTTGACTGATGATGAAGAAAACGGGGAGGAAAAAGGCCGGCGAGGCATCAAAACCGGGGCTCACCTTCCTCGGCCCAGAAATGAAGAGAAGTACGGGATGGACGAGCTGTCTGAACGCCTGCGCCCCAATCGCGATTGCTTACAAGTAGCTGCAGTGCCTTGCTATTTGCCCGCAACTGCCATTAGGGCACAATGCGTCGTCTGGTGACTGCGAGCAACCCGAGCAGAACCACACTGCTTCCGCAAGGCCAAGTAGACGCAAGGCAAAACGTGAGTTGCTTTGAAGGATCGTCCTAAAATAGGCCGGTGTCCCGAAACGAATATGCAAATACCTGCGCATCCAACCTCGGCCTCTTCACGACAGCAAAGGGGAGGTGCGTACGGTGCCCGTACGCGCCTCCTCCGCCATCAGTGATTCTCCCCGTTTTAGCGGCTTTTGAAGGTGAGTTTTCTGTTCACTTTCTATTCCTGTATGCTTGGCTAGGGCTAGCGCATCTCCCCACACCACCATTAGCATCAAATTTTTGGAACCCTCGTGACAATGTTGCTTCAACTACTGGTTCCTGACATGGGTGGCCAACATGTTAATCCGGCCTATTGAATTGAGGAGTGACCACTGCGTTTATCCTGAGGAGCTGTGCTCAAAACTGCTTTCCATACCTGTCAAACGATTTGAACGGAGTTATGAATGAAAGCGCAGTGGTAGTGGCTTGGCCTGCAGCGGTAATAGGTCCAGGGATCGATTCCTTGGCGAGTTGGCACTTGCACTCTTATCAGCAGCAATGCTATAGTGACCTTTGACGTCATTACTTTATCAGCATGACATCATCAGTGCTTACCTACAGATGCTTTGGCGAGCAGTTAAGGGCACTCTTATAAGGATAGTATATGGGATTGCAGGGGCAAAAAGTCTTCATAATTCTGCTTTGGAATAGTTCAGCAGGTAAGCCTAGCTCTCAGAAGCAATTGTAACGGTATGGACTGCATTTCTGTTGGTCGGCCGGGTTGACCTGATGAGCTTCTCTAAAACGTTGTTGGGTGTCTATTGTTCGAGAGAATCTGAGAGTTGCTCGGTTGAAGGGAAGACTAGCGTTGACCTGTAGGTGCCGCATACTTTGTTGCTCCATAACTTCAAAAATCCGCCATGCCTTCGGATTATCGCATAGGTAGCACTCAAGAAATTAATGGCTGTTTCCTGAATTTAATCTATTGCTATTCATTTTTACCTTTTCCTGGTTAAGCAGGCATAACGTCATGACTACAAAACCGCTGCAACTTCGGTTATTAAAGTTTTCTTCACTTTTCTGTCATTTTTGCGGTTCACAGGATTGCGTGAAAAGTAATCTTTTTTTGTGGAGTGGTTCCATAAACGACAAATTTTAATTTGTCTACTCAATTTTTCCTGCGCAGCGGTGGAACGGCTTTTTCGATTCTTGATTTCCAAGGTTTGCTGTGGGAATTTCTCTGAATTTCGTAATACCGCGGAATCTATGCGATCCCGTGATAATGCTCTCATGTCCTCCAGATCCTTCCAGAAAGCTCCTGTTGACACTGGCTTTTAAGTATGTCTTTCCCAAACGTCATTGCACGTCCAGTCTCCAGATCGATTCGACGCCTCCTTCTTTGTTGTCATTCGCAGTCGCAATATTCATGGCAAAACCAGTCTCCACCGTTCTTTCTTCATAGAAAAGTGCACGCTATGGCTTATGAGTCATGTCAGTCGTCGTACTTTTTTAGATGTTGTGCCTTCCCCATCAGGGTATTCTTCAACAAAGGCTGATCCTTCCTTGATCCCATCCTTGAATATGCCACAGGTCGCATCTGCATTCTGTTCTTAAAATACAATTGAATGGCCGTACGCTCCCACTGAATCGTCTATCCTTGAGGTCAGGATTTCATCGCCTGTGCCGGGAAATCTGAGTCATAGGATTGGGCCTGGTTGGCGTTCGATTTATCTCACTTCCGAACCACCTTTTTCGAGTTTGTTTTCTAAGTCGGTGGGTTGAAGACTCTGTTTTGCCTCTTGTTGTTTACTATGGGTAGAGGTGCGTAATGCACTAATCCCGAACACCACATGATCGTTGAGGTCTGGCCCTCATCGATTGCGGCGGCGCCAGCATGTAGCTGCATCCATTTAAACGATTGCATTCGAAAGTATTTTGGGCATATTTCAAAGACCAGTCTTCTCAGTTCTATTGGTGGAACTTTGTTGGTTTGATTGGTATTTGTTGTGGTCAGATCAACGTATATGCGTTGTAAATTAGGTGAAAAAGTCTCGCGGGTGAGTTTGCGTTCATCTGTGGCTTTGTGGTTTCTTTCACATCCAGTCGATCGGTGGGGTTGTTGGTAAGCAGATTGAGTAGAAGTCTTATTTGTGGCTAACACACTATTTAAGAAGAAGTCTTGGTGTCTGAAGGATCTTTTCAAGTTAGGTCAAATTAATTCAAATTTCCCCTAGTCCACCAGGCCTTTCTTTCCTCTAGGTCAATAAGCTGGAAACTGACTTGTATGGAAAGAAAAACTGTGGATTAGTCGAATATTTTTCCCTTTTACGTTTTATGACGTGACGACACGTGTGTGTCAAGGGTAATACTGCTTAGATGCAAATCACAGCTGAGCTCGAAAACAGCTGTTTTACACATGAACGGAAGTTGCAAGAAACCGTGTTCTTCGTTCATAGATTCCTTCATGAGTTTCATACATTTTTCTGAAGTAGTTTTTTTTCATAACTCCCCTCAGAAGATTTATTTGTAGTCTCTAGCTCTGCTTTCAAAACGCTTTGTATTTGAAGCTTTGTTCATATTGTAATAGCGGAGAGGGAAGCTATAAGTGCTAATATTACTGTTATGGGTACTTGTAAAGGATTATTCGCATAAGCAAATTGAGCGATTAGAGGAAGCTCCTTTAAGCTTTTTTGAATTCCTCAGTAGATTGTCCAGCGATCCATGTTTAAAATGTATTAGCTGCGGCGCAATGGCTGTTTTTGGAAAAGAGTCGTCGGCTTACTTTCAGAAGTTTGCTCGCCGTGTCTTCATCGATTTTTAATTTTGTTGTTCTGTTTTCATTAGGTCGCATTATTGTGTACGCTGTAACGTATGGAAATCTCATTACATATCTCATTTGAGCTCTTTCCTGGCAAACAGCACTTTTTATTCGGATATTTGATTGATGATAGAATATTTTTCGTTGCGTACCTATTCAATTAACGAGCAATCAAAGAGAGCGTCTACATTATTGTTGTCCATTCTGTGTTCTAGCCGTTATTTCCGAGTAAAGCATAATTTGTAATTTTGCAGCGATGTCAGGACCTTACGGACAACCTGGCTACAACCCCCAGTATCAGAATCCATATCCTGCAGGAGGACCTCCTCCAGCTGGCTGGACTCAAGGACAGCAACAGCAAGGTATGAAATTTGAAGTTTGTTGAATTGTTTTGTTTGGAATTCTCGAACTTACACATGATGCAGGTGGTATTTTTTTTCACATTTTCCATTAACATTTTTCACTTGATTCGAAGAAAGTTGCTGCTGGAGTGTTTTCGTTTGAAACGGAATGTTAATTGCTATCACCAAGTTGTTCTGAAATGCATTGCATTCTCTGTTGTTCTGCAGCAAAATGACTTGGGTAATTGTGGGGAAGGAAGGGAGTAATATTTTTTTATTGCCAAGGTATTGTCCATATCTCGGTATTTACTTGTATGTAAGCCAGCAAATTAGGAAACGTTGCTACCATCACCTCTTAGCGACAGCTTCCTGGTCTGCGTTTTTGTAGTTGATGTGTTTTGCCCATGAGGGTTAAGTCCATATTTGATTGGTCAACTATTGCAGTTACTGTTCAAACTATCACTTCCATCCATCTTTCCCTACAATTCCTCCTCCCTCTCTTCTGTCCTAGTCCGTCTATTTATGCACTGTTCATTGCAAATGTGTTGAATAAATTAGCGGGTAGGATTGGGTATCGGACAGTGAAGAAGAGGAGGCTGTATCGGACTGCTACCCGTTTTACCAGTATGAAAGGTGTTTTCGTATGTATCCAGGGCTTCAGAATGTTTGTAGAAGAGGTTTGTGGTGGTACCATGCACCATGATTGCTATCAATTTCACTGAATGGTGCTAGCCCACTTATTGCATATGGATCCATAGTAGAGTCGCTCAGCGGCCAGAAGTCTGCCTCGCGGGGAGCACAGTTATTAATTGCACATCCTTGGGATGTTAAGGGTAGCTCAAAAGAGCTTTTGAGGCAGAGTTCATAAATGGAAAAGGAAGGCTTTCAAGAAACGCGCCTCGTGCTAAGTCGAAGTCACTGCGAAGCCCTATTAACACGTTGACGACATAGCGCGTTTTGGCTTTTTCCGCCGCCTGGGACATAATCGATTTCGCGGGCGCCGCAGCCGCGGCAACTATGTGTGCCGCTTTGTCTCATGAGGTGCGTTTTTGGAACCTCACAAGGAAAACATACTTCCGCAGGGGCTAATTTAAGTAAGTTCATTGACATGATACAAATGCACACAGAAGTGGCCTGTTCACTAGAAATTTCTCTCAAATAGACGCCTGTTCAGGCATATAAAATGGTTGGAATTGACCATGATGTCTATGTAGAAGATGCTCTGCAACTGATCCATTTCCTCATAAAACCGGATGCTGTCTTTTTGCATGACCCTTATGTTCTAGGCTTATTTGCTTGTCTATGCCCACGTAAGAATCGAAGTCCAAAGTGGACTGAGAATTTCGTGAGGTTCAAAAAGCCCGTTCCCATTCTATATATGTAACCTATTTGTGAACCGAGTCGTTTATGGTTACGATGGTGTATGTTCTAAAAGGTGAAAACAAAAAACCTAGGAAAGAATTGCGCGTTCAAGAAAAAACTGAACTATAGTTGCCACAATGTCCCATGAGGTGCAAAAATGGCGGCATACATAGTTGCCGCGCTGTCGTCAACGTGTTAACCGTGCATTCGTTTTCTTTGGACTTAAGCTCTCTTCAGAAAACCTTATATTAGGCGGAGTGCAGTGGTTCATAAAAATCGATTTGAAAACGAAGCGATTTGTTTATTTAAAAATTGAGAGCGCACCGAATGTGCTTGCTAGCCTGCCATCTCCTACGTATTGTTTACTTGCTTGACGCAGCCAATGTGATTCATCCGAGTTATACGCTATTCAGCTGTATGCGCAATTTTCACGGCCTTTGACTTTTTTCGAGCGGAATTAGCTATTGCTCAGATTCGACACTCGTTGTTTTGTATTATCTCAAGAGTTGCAAAACTATACAATGGGAATTACAAATTGAGCGAGAGTGGGAATTGCTCACGGTCGGGCTGGAGTAGCTATACATGTGAAAATGTCCACCAGGGGCTGTATGCCAACCTCCCCGAAGGTGTTAGGGACGAAGATTCCTTTAATTTTCTTCGTCTTCCCAACTGGGATTGCCCTGATGAAGGGCTCACATTTAATGCAGGTGTGCAGGTGCAAGTGAACTGTACTGAAAGTGAAGAATTATATTGTCCACCTAGCTTTGAGAAAGGATAGCATACGGCCCTAATGCAGTCTGGCGCCCCTTTGAGGTGGAACTGAAAGATTATTGAGGGTAGAGGGCTCGCGTTTAACGTCCAGCTTTTAAACGAAAACTCAATTCAATCACCCCTGTTCTTTGATTTTTTATGTCTGGCATAGAGTTGACTAGTAATCTTAAAACGCGAAGAAAAACTTGTCCGGGCGGAAAGGAGGGTATCCTTTGAAGATGTGGTGCTACGCTTCAGCTTACCAGGGAAATTGATATTTTAGGTCTTGTGCTGTACATATAATGTGTTTATGATAAAAGTTCTATTATTTTGATGTTTGTCCATCTACAGCACCTTTAAGTTGCAATATTTTTTAGGATTCGTGCCTCCACCAATGCCGCATCCAACAATGATGGGTATGGGAGGTAACCCACATTATGCAGAGGGTGGTGAACCCGACAAGTATAATCTTCAGTTCAGGTGGGTGAAGTAAATGGTCTTTAGGTCATTTGTTTTACTTAAAAAATTCAACTGTCAACATGCTGTTTAGTGATCGAACAATCCGTGCGGCATTTGTGCGCAAGGTGTTTTTCATGGTGGCAATTATGGTATGTTTACTTATTTATCCGTTGGTTTTCTGATACTGCAAAGCCTTTATGTTTTAATCTGGTCATGTTGCTTTTTGGGCTACTGTTTCTAATGTTTTGAATTTTTGCAGCTCGGTGTGGTAGCAATCATGACCGCGATTCCGTTCCTGAATAACGATACGAGGTTGTTTGTGGCAAGAAATATGGGAATGTACTGGGCCGCATAGTGAGTTGTCTTTAAAATGTTTTGGATTTTCTGTTGGAAAAGTAGTGAAATTGCTTCAGTGGGGTTTTCTTCGCTGTATATCTGGCGCTGATGTGCTGTGAGTCAGTGAGACGGTCCTTCCCAGCCAATATCATTCTAACGGCTGTTTTCGTGAGTTGATTTACCTGATAGTTAGGATTACAATGTCTATCCTTTCTAAATCGAAAATTTAGACGTTGGCTGTCGGTTACATGACGATGATGATTACCGCGCATCACAATATCGTGTCAGTGCTGCTCACGCTTATCATCTGTACAGTTTGCTGTGGATCGATCATCATTTTCTCGATGCAGACCAAATATGATCTGACAAAGTACTCTATTTTTTGATGGAAAACCTAAGCAAAAAAGCGATGCGGTAATGATATTTTCACAATCAATTGCTTGTTTAGCATGATGGGAATTATGTTCATCCTGTCCATGTGCCTAATGGTGTTCGGATTGGTGGCAATCATCTCGGCGATCTTTTTTAAAGTAAAGTTCATATACATGGTATATGCAGCACTGGCTTCGCTTCTGTTCATGTTTTACTTGGCCATCGATGTACAGGTGAGAGAATCCAATAATTTTTGACTATGTGATTCGAAATCTCCAGAAGTTTGCTTGTGAATAGGGTTAGTCATTCTCTGAAGATTAAGCTCGTAAGTCGCAATTTTTTCAGTTGTTAATGGGCGGACGCAAATACGAGATTTCTCCAGAAGATCACATTTTCGCGGCAGTTCAAATCTTCCTTGACATCGTGTACATCTTCTGGATGTTACTCTCCTTGTTCGGATCCAGCAAGTAAGTTTGCGCTTTCACTTCGTCAGCTTTTGGCTTCGAGTTTGTTCGGATAACCTTGTGCTTGTTTTTTTGCAAATCGCATGCTTTGGCTTGATGCTGTGCGGAAAATCACCTAACCATAACCCACCTGTGTTTGATATCACAATGTTTTATCAAAGCGATCAATATCATGGGGTTCCTGAGCTTCATTGTGTGATATGTTCTTTGAGTGAAATTGATATGAAACTCTTCAAAATCTTTAATGCGACGACATTTCGATTCTCAATATGTACATATTCGATTTCCAGGATTGTTCCATTTAGCGTGCTGCTGACCCCCGATATGATTGTATTTCGTTTCCGTATTCGTAGATCTTAGGAAGGACTTAAAGCAACAGTCACAGCAGGGTCGAAGGGGGCGTGGCGGCCAAAGGTCGCACTCCGTCTTGTCAGTCGTGGAGATTCTTTCACGAATACGATTTGCATCGTGAATCGACTCCAAATAGTCTCCGGTGTCCTAAAACGATGGCAAATGCCTCCGCAGCTGCGATATCCACGGCTGGCAAGAGAGCGTGCGACCATCGGCCGCCACGCCCACTTCGATCCAGCTGGGACTGTTGCTTTAAAGCTCGAAAAGTCGCATTAAAGATTCTGTAGAGTTTCATTCCGGTCCTACACGAGGAACATGTTCCATCGAATGTCTAAGTTTTGATGCTTGTCGAAGATATGAGTTTCGAATTCCAAGCGTTCTGAAGCGAAAAATCAATCAAATCAATCAATTAAAAATCAAATCGGCATCTTTCTGCTAAATCATGGTAGGGTATGATCGATTAAGCTTCATCGACCGTATTTCATCAGTGTGGCATTAATATCTGACTACTTGAACCTTATATCACGGTCCTGTCGTCCAATGCCCGAGCTCAGGAGCCTGGTGCAGCAGACCCGGCCGGTAGCGGGTCCGCAAAACTGCGTCTTTGCTCTGGTCGATGGGCAGTTGTCGTGGTCAAGAATAGGGGAAGTGTTCAGAGATGCCGTTCTGGGACTCATCTGCGAGCTGGGCCTTGCTGCACTTCTTCAGACGATAAGGGGCTGCCTCAGCTCCGTAACCAGAAGGGAAGAGTACTACGTAAATAGAGAGCGCTGTGCCCCGACACTGGACGCGATTCGAAGGACCGGGTCTAGTAGTCCGTGCTAGGTCTTGGTCTATATAATATAGAACCCGCGTGAATGACGAGGCTTAGAATGTTGATGTGTTCCACATGCATTTAGAAGCTTGGGAGCTTCTAGACAACTTTTTCGTGTGTATCGAGGGAGCTCTCCGCAACGCTAGTGCTCTAGGATTCGCAGCGCTTAGTTTATGTTGCGTTTGCCAATAAGTTAGTCTCTTCTCGGTTTTCTTCTTTGAAAATTGAATTCTTTACCCTTATGATATCCTTCCAGCAGGGATTAAATCGAGTTCGAAGGAATGCCGAAAAATCGATTATCGATCATTGGGTGTTCGTTGCTTGGGACTTATGTATAATACGCTTTGTGTACGTCCGCACTTTTCTCTGAAGTCTATCAGTGCACTTGCCCATCGTCAACTTATGCTAGTCTTGAGATCTATATGTCTGTTCATGTTTATACATTGCAGTGGAAACGTTCTTAATTGATGTTCAAAAGCATGCTATCTCTTTGTATTCATTCTGCACAAGAGTAGTGGGTGGTGGCTGGAGCTTTTCGTTTGTCATTCAGGAGATTTTTTGTAAAGCGAACTTTTCCTGGGCCTTTATTCGCTTGACGCAAGTAATTTCTCAACAAAATGCTTATAAACTTTCTATTAACGAGATCCTCCGTTTTTTCGAAATTAGCTGTGCACAGTTCGGGTTTGGAGAATGATCCTTCCGATTTTTGTTGTATGGGCGTCATGGATATTTGGTAGATCTTTGGCTGCTTCTCACTGAGCGCAAACGAAGTTTTTCATTTTCTACTGATTTGTCGCTGCTGCATTTTCCTTGTAGCACGATTCAATCACTATAGATATGAAATGTTTTGTTTGTAAAGACCGTGGAGAGATGTGTGAAACCCCTGTGGCTTGCTACACCGAGAAAATGGCTCCAGCAAACCGCCTAGGCACAGCAAGCGACCTTGCACTTACCGAGTTTCTTGAGGGGAAACATGGCGGTATTCCCACAACTTGCTTTATTTTTCACTGCTCTGCTTCTTTTTCCCTGGTGGTTCGTGAGGGCGAAGCTTCTGAGTTTTGAAGCGGTCGCAGCTTGAATGGTATGGTTTCCTACAAACAGTAGACCTTTTGTTGTTAACACAAATGTTGAAAGCCTTTCCCTCCAAACACTAAATGTGAATCATAGTTTGAATGGAAGAACCTTCGGAGCTCTGTTTTCACCATTATCTAGATTGAACTGGTCGTTCTTGTCGCAGTACTTCTGTGTCTTTACTTGGATGTTATGTAACTCATAGATGAGTGGCTCTAACAGCCTTGTTCCACGTGATTTCAATGGTACTGTTTCAGCAATTAAATTGAGAGATGATGCGCCGTCCATTGCATCTGCCCTATGGCAGAGTTCTCCAGCGTTTTTGTTCCGTTCCGTTTCTTTTCTGTAACAATGCGATTGTATTTCTTTCGTTGAACTGTGGTTCTATCTGAATGACTGGTGAATTCTTTTTTCTCGGCGCTGGTCCATTTCCATAACAAATAACGTACTACTTCATGGGAAATAACTGCGATAGTGAAGCTCCGGCTACCACATCAAGCAATCTTCTTTGGAGATATGCCTTTGTATAAGACGTCTATTTGTGTCCTAGAAGCGCTATGTAATTCTTGTGTTCAACAGCTTTTGTGTTAGTTGTCGCCGTTTTCCACTTCGAAACTTGTATATTCCATATTCAAAAGTTTTATTTCTATTCTGTTGTGAAGTGTATTGTGCAGAATAAATATATCGAACGATTCACTTTGTTATTTGTTGCAAAATAAGGACCTAGCTAGACGTTCAGGACTTAGCAAGGACAAGTTGCAGCTGTGCGGTTATTGAAGCCGGCTCCGTTACCTTTTTCACAACCGAAGGCGTGGCCGCGGCGAATGTGGACGAGTCGGTAGTGTCCCATTGCGGCGGGCGGTTGCGCCGCGGCCGCGTCCAGGGCGATGTCAGACTTTGCGAATCGCTGGATACATGCGTTACGCCAGGAATCGAATGTTGCACCAGCGAATCGAACTTTGCACAGGCGAGTCGAACTATGTACCAGCGACTCCATAGTGGCGGGACCCAACGTTCAAAGGAAGTCCCACCACTTTCAAACAGCGTCACTGGACAGTAAATACAGTTTGAAATTGGCGGGGCTTCCTTCAAACGTTGGGTCCCGCCAATATTGACTCGCTGGTACATAGTTCGACTCGCTGGTGCAAAGTTCGATTTGCTGGTGCAACGTTCGATTCGCTGGAACAACGCTCGTATCCAGCGATTCGCTAGCGAATCACTCGATTCGCAAAGTCTGACATCGCCCTCAAGTGGCGTACAATTGTGCGGGAGCATTATCGACTCGTGCGCTCCCGCAGCGGTTACGCCATCATGTGTTAACGAAAGTCGCGGAGTTATGAGAAGCGATCATTTTTCCACCAGCTTAATTTTTCTGTTTGGGTTCCCAGGTTAGGAAAACGATTACGAGGTGGCTAAATTCGGTAAGATGATTTTGGCTATAGGTTCTCTTATATTAGTACATGTGGTGTGCTGAAGCAAGTCACCGCGCGACGTTTCGCCGCCTGGCTTGCGTGCTGCGTCTTCGGCGTGTAATCGCTGCCCGTAAGCGTGTTCCCACCGCTAAAATCTGAACTGTATATAGGGCGAGCTGCTGAAATCTGAACTGTGGATAGGGCGACTGCCCAACCCCTTTGAGCCCGCCCACGATCCATTTGACCTTCCAAACAACCTTGTGGGGAAGCTTGGCGTTGAGCTGTTTATCGGAAGGTCGTAGAAGAAATTTGGCGAATTTCAACTGCGAAAATCAACACCCAAGCCTAATTATGCGATCACTGCTGAGAACGTTGTAATTCATTTTAGTGAATCAAAAGATAAGGAGAGAAACAAACAGAAAAAATACAGAAAAACGGAAAAAATTAATAAAAAAAACTAGCAGCAAGCAATATTTTGTGCTGAGTTTTTATGATCGTGCCGATTGATGGCCAAAGTCAGCAATTGCTGAGAACAAAATCAGACACGTCTTCTCCCAGCCCTGACTTGTAAGTAGCTAACAAAAAGGAGTTTCTTATATTGGAATTTTGGCGATATTTCTCTGCCTTTCTTCCCCTCTGAATCAGTGAACACCCAATAATTTGAATTCGAATACCTAAATCCTTCCTTTATCCCAAACCTTGCCTCTAATGCACAAAGGAGGTGGCGTTTTGTAGAGCTCAAACGAATAAATCGGTTGGTCTTCCAAGAACGTAATCTTGTTAATGTGTTTTCACATCATACGACCTGTTTGGCTTAGAAAAGGAGATCACATGAGAGCTTTGGGAGCTTATTGTTAGTTCTTGAGGAACCTCTCAGAGGATTATGAGCATCATCTTTTGTTCTCTTGTTTTTATCCTTTGGTGTGCACCGGGCTCTTGCGGCAGGGATCAGGGTCCCCTGTCGTGCCAAGCCGATTTCAAAATTTTTAAAAATTTTTACGACCTTCCTCTGAAAGGGATCTCGACACGGCTTTCAACCATATCACCACTGATGGATTACAAAGAAGCAATTAAATAAGTTGTAAAGGCATTTTTGCATTTGTTTTGTCATCGAGAGGCAGGCAGACAACAAATTTTATTTATGTGAGCATTTGAACACTTGTTCAGTGGAACAATTCCTTCACTCCTGACCATATTCAGTTCATTCAATGTTCAACTTCTGCTTTCGATTATCGTTGAACACTGGGACTCCGGTTGAGTTATTCTTCTGTGCCAAACGAGTGTGATAGTTGGAAACTTTGTCAAAAAGCCCGACGCTTGACCTTTCGTTTCCTTCTAAGGTCAATCCATCAGTTCTTTGGAGCAGAGAAAAATCAAAGTGTCGGATCGATTAATAAAGGTTCAAACTACCAAAGAGTGGAAGTGGTGTAGTGATAAACGGCGCTGCGTATCACGCGCGCCGCCCAGGGATCGTATCCTGGGTCGTGCAAAGCGTTCCATTCCTTCAAATTCGGTTAGTTGGTAGGACAAATTAGGATAAAAACACTGGGTTGCACATCGATTGGCCTCCGCAAGCCACACTAGAGACCAAACCGCATTCAAGTTGCCGCCATGAATATGAATGGAAGTGAAATGCGTGGCGCATCCCAAAACGGGATCGATCAACGCCGAATGCTTGATCTTTATTTACATCCAACTATCAAATTCGATCGGCATAGAAAAATAAAACAATTCGAAAATAAGGTTTCAACATGAAGGCCGATGTCATACTTCCTGAAATGAGCGATTCGCTAGCGTCAGTGTCGCGTCGCGGACAGCACGCTCGATTGCATAGTATCGCAACGCGACCGGCGACACTAGCGAATAGCTCGATTTAGAAAGGCTGGCATCGGCCTAACTCCTAGTTTTCTCATGGATTCAATAACATTCTTTGCCATTCTCGTGATGCTAACATTTAACATTTTTACAAGAATTTATTACTTCAATTAAGTCGATTTCACTTTGGTTCTGGATGTTTTTGGCTTCGTGAATACATAATAATCACCTCTTGGAACGATGCTTTTTATCGGTAGTTCTTCCTTCAGTCTGCGGAGCTATGCCAGAGAATTTGTACCATCGAGTTCCCCAACCAAACCAATACACTATCAGACATAACACAAGGGCCAATGCAATAATGGCTACGATGTTTATCAGTAGCGGTGGGAGATCTGAAAAATAATTTGAAACCGTAGGTTATCATTGAAAAATACTAATTTGTAGAGACACCATCATATGTCATGAAACGGTTGTATCAGTGACCAGAACGCCTTCCTTCCATTCTGTGGTGGGTTTTCTTCTTAATACTGTCAAATGCGATTCCCTTACTGAAGCTCTCACACCCTAGGTCAACGGGTGCCCGACAGGTGGCCCGTCGCGTGACGAGAAGGGAGAAACTCAGATGGGTCAGTGGACGAGCGCAGCGCTTACTATGTATGCGATGTGGAACGTACTATAGCAAGTTTCCTTTAACTTGAAGCTAAATCGCTACAATACACACAGTGACTCGTCCGCTGGCCCGTGTATGCTTCTACCTTCTCGCTGTGCGACAGGCCTCCTATCGGCCCTCGGTCGACAGGGCCTGTACGAGTCAGGAAAGGTACTCGTAATTTGTGACACGTCTTGAAGAGGAGATCGTCTTTTCAAGAAATACAGCACAGGAACTTCTTTCAGCACTAGAAAAATTCGAGTTCAGACAAATCATGAAGAAATGGTTGTATATACTCCCTTTCCCCATGCGCCAAGTCCGGAGATCAACAACTGGATCGAGCCTAGCTTAGGCCATGCAAGCTTTCCACCACTACAAGGTCGGTTAATTGGTAATTTATACTCTATTTCGGAAAACGAGAAGAGCGTAGAATGCAGACCACACACCACAAGTGATGACAGCAAGACAAAAAGCCACGTTTTTTCGAGCATACTTACTTACTTTATTACATGCAACTCGCATGTTGTATCAAACAGACAAACAACAACAAAGTTACAAAAAGAGAAAAACACAAATGAATATACCTAGTAACGTTGTATAAGGAAAACAAGATGATATATTATCGAGCGGAATGCAGATAATGAGATACCTTGCTTTTGAATGTGGAAAAGAAGCATGGTATATGTACCTTTTTGCTCATTTCCAAGTATTCCATGCCCGCACGGAAGGTGAAGAACCTGCGCCCAAACGATGAACGTGGTTGTCGAAAAGCAAGCTTGAACCTCTCACCCCTTGTTCTGGATTGGACCAGATCATAAAAGTTGCGACTATTAAGGTTGACGCTACCATTGAGGATATTGTACACCATGAGTATGTCATTCCTCCTCAGCCTTAACCGCAGAGGGTCCAGACCAAGCATTTTGTTCCTAATAACTGGGATGCTTCTGTATGTAAATCCTAGCGTTCTGAGGAATAGTTTTCTGGAGAAGTTATTCTGTGTCGAGCATCGCCACTTTTGGCGTGTGGTCTACACACGACGCTCTTCTAAGGTCGATGATTGTCGCCGACCCCTCATCTGATCGTCTGCTCTCTCCATAATGTCAACAGTCTCGGACTTTTTGCCACTCCCTCGATTTCGGCGGGAAGCACCGATTTTTTTTTTCGAGAGCAGGCATCGATGGTAGATCAACACAGTTACAGTACTCGCAGTGGTGGCGAAGATCAAGGGCATATCTGTTTTGAGGTTTGTGATTCGAAATGTGTATGATTCTATTGTGATTTCACGTTGATATCAAACCGGAATTTTGTTTCGAATCAACACTTTTATGTGAAGTTATTTCAGCGCAGCGAACCCAGTACAAAGTGTGACCATGAGCTCTTTTGGAGAATTGTTCAATAGGAGCGCTATCGTCCGAAGCGAGGCTCTTTCATCCATCTTTTATCCCTACGAGCAAACATTTTGATAATTCAAGGATTCTGGGGATGGGGTGGAGCCGTGTCAGGTTGAGTCAGGCTCACAACACCCGACACCATCCAATAAAGGCTATGTTTATGTGTAGTTGTCGAATATCTGAAATCGGCCAGATGCCTTCATTACCGCTGTTCGCACTCACCACCTTGCATATTTGTCGGAAGATAACCGAATACCGATTCGGTATTCGGTACAACACAAGTGGGATGGGCACGCCGATTTCCTGAATACGGGAAGCGGCGGTAGACGTGAAATATATGCACGTAGGTTGGAGCCCACTGCTGGGACGTGGCGAGACGCTACGGAAGTAATTCACACATCCTGGCTTTTCACGCTTTTCAAGTACCTCACCTCCCCCTCCTCCCCCTGAATTAGCTGCACTCCTCCTGGTTCACGAATTCCGCCGATTCTCGTCGACCTGAATTGGCTACAACCCTCTTGGCTCACGAATTTTTCAGATTCTCGTCGACACCATAGCAGCGAGCAGCAGTCCCATGTACATGCATTTGACGCTTACCGTATCCAAAAAATCACTGTGCCTATCTCAATTGCATTGCGCCCAACGCTTTTTCTGAATGCATAAGCTTAGTGGGTATAAATACATATTGGTACAGTCCATATCTGGCGTTCTGAGTAGGCGTATCTGCGAATTTGATGAGGCTACCACCGCACATGGTCACGGTCATGTGGATAAGGTGTACCCAGCATGGTTTGCTGATTTCCAGCGAAATATATTGGAAACTGCTTATCTGCGCTACTTCTGTCGTGGAGACGGTCAACAGTCCCCCGCGGCCGCCACTCCAGAACTAGGTCACAGCGCGCGGCGTCGCCGGCGTCTTTGAATTTGAAACACGGCAATTTGCCTGTGTCAATACCCCTGTAACAATTTACACAACGCTTTTTTCTTCCATGTGGGCATTATCTCTGCATTATTTTTCATGTCGTTGGTGATTTCGCTTCTCTTTTCGCGTTTTCTTGATAATTTCACGCTACAAAAAACCTTCGTATCTCCGTGTCGATCGTCAGAGTAGCAGTTCCTAATCTTGGTAAATTGCAATATTTTGAATAGCAAAGACGGATACTGTAGCCGCCGCGCGCGGTGACCTACTTTCGCTCGTGGGGCGACCTCAGGGGATTCTTGCCTCGCACCTCTTCTATCGAGTGCGGCGATCGCGTCAGATGTAGACACGTCTACTCAGGGGCCGTATGCAGCAAGCACCGAAGGTCTTCGGGGGTATATCCCCGACGACTCTCGGGGCGTACTGCAACGACCTTAGAGGCTTGCTGCACACGACTTTGGGGATGCGTCCCCGACGACTCCCGGGCTTGCTGCATACAACCTTCGGGGGTATATCTCCGAAGGCATACGGCCCATTTCCTGAGTACGGTGGGCGTGAAATGTATGTACAGGCTGGAGTTTCCTGCTGGGCATATCGCGAAGAACTTCGGGGTTTGTTACATACGGCTCAAGGACTGCTCCTACAAGTACTGCAGAAGGACACTTCTCGATCTGCTGTGTGAGGTGATTTCTCTTCAATAAAGGCAAGCTAACTCCCAATTGTAGAGGCTCTGCGAATTTTAGTGAAAGTGACTAGGCTCTCGCGACTCGTGTCATAGGCCGCCCAACGCTCATTGGACCTAATCCGTGCTAAATTGACGAGCGCTGGTAGTATCGCCTTACTCGCCTCTAAGCTCTCTACTATTCAAACGGGTAGCTCGTTTCTTACCAAGGGGCCTAGTCTTTCTTCCTTGTAAGTTCTCGCAGTGCTAAAAATCGAATGCAAACAGGAGAGACTCATTTGAAGCATTTTCGACTTTTATTTCTTTCGGTACGGCTAACTTGCCATCGTAGGATCCAGCTTTGAGGTTCTCGAGGGAGTTAGCTTGATTACTCTTTACGTCCTTCCTTTTTACTCATATACTACACTAATTTACGTTACGCAGTTTTTTTTTTTTTCAACATAGCCGTTAGCGGTTTCCATATCGTTCACATCACATCGAAAAGATTTTCACTTGAGAAAGCTCACCTTCTTCCTCGTGATGTTCTATGGCCGACAACATCAGTTTGGTACGATTTCGCCCTCCGGCTATCTGGAATTGGTCTCCACTGTCATCTAAGATCAATTTTCAAAAAGTTCTTCAAACCTGTTCATTAGCCACAGTACCTCATACCACTCATCAATATCTACAATCAGCTTCGGGTTATTTTCGATGATCACAGTTATCTGCTCTTCAGAGATCACTTTTCTCAAAGAAATCAACTGCACCTCTTCCAATGCAGGATTGTCCTTGATTATTACTGCAGCGCCTATAAATCTCAAATTTATCAATTATTTCATCTGAAAATTTGAGGTGTAGAAGTTGAAAAACTCTTTGTAATCCCATTCCACAATTGCGCAGATGTGGATTATAGGGTTCGGAATGGAAGCGGATGTGATAGGTGGTAAGGCTGGTGTCAGACTTTGCGAATTCGTAGATTCGATAGCGAATCGCAGGTGCAAACTATGCACCAGCGGTTCGAACAATGTACCAGCGACTCGGCAGTGTTTGAAGGTGGCGCTAGTCCCTCTCGTTTTTACGTTGACTCTTGCCACTTTCCGTGGCTCACGTGGGCATAACAGAGCGAGAGGGCACGAAAGCCCGGGAAAGTGGCGAGAGTCAAAGTGCGAGCGAGAGGTTCTCCCGCCACTTTCAAAAAGTGCCGAGTCTCTTGTACATCATTCGAACCGCTGGTGCACATTTATCCGCTGGCGCATAGTTCGAATAAGTGTCGCACGCTTCAATCGGCTTTGGCATTGTTCGAACCGCTAGGCATCGCTCGCACCCCGCGATTCGCTAGCGAATCCACGGATTCGCAAAGTGTGACACGTACAGGTCATGAAGGGCGGGTGGAAGGGGGGGGGGAACGATCTGGAAACCCCTTGAAAATCACTCCATCCTGAGCGTCTGGGTAGAGAGATCCGATAGTATCCTTCTTATCAGTCATTTTCTCCTTTGAGATAAAATGAAGGAAGAGCCCAAATGAGAAGGATGCCAAATGGGTCGTTTGCTCTTACGGTAAACATGGAATGCGCCCTAAAAACGGTGAGTGCTAATTCTGAGTGGGTATAGAATAATAGTGGGGTGTTCATGGTTGGACATCGGGCAAGAAACTAGGAAAGTGAACAATATCTGCGAAGTGGAACCCTCGTTTTTTTTTCCGCTGATTTTGGTTTCCAAATTTGCAAAAGTTCAAGCTTGAATCGACTTACAACGAAAAAATCAAAAAAATAAGAGCGAAATCGCGTTTCTCGGGTGAATTTTTGAAGTTTTAGGGCCAGTAGTACCGCTTGGTTTCTGAGAATAGAATTGATGCTAATATGAAGGCCCAGCACCCACCCCTTCCCTTTGCTCTCTTGCCCGCAAGCACAGCCGTGCTGGTCGGAACATACCCACACTGAAAATTCTCTTTCACCCACGCCAATTAGTACAGTTCTTTGGGATAACAAAACATCGCATTCAACATTCTCATGCCACTTTGCCCAGTTCACTTGATGGATGGTCCCAATGTTTCTAATGTTTGGTTTTGAAAATCTTAGTATTTCTATAGTTTAGATTGTTTTCGCAAGTTTCGCGCGTATAAATGCTCTACTAGTTGCCAGGAGGGGCTCCCGGCAGGAAGCCCGTCGCGCGATGAGAGTGCAGAGACGCAGGTGGGTCAGCGGACGAGTCACAGCGCGTACTGTCAATATAAAACGTAGTATGATACACTCTATCCAACCTGCGGCTGAATCGATGGAGTGGCGCTGCGACTCGTTCACTGACTTGTCTGCGTCTCTGCCATCTCGCCGCGCGACAGGCCTCCTGTCGGGTGCTTTTGCCAAGAGTTCACTAGAGAGAGTAAGGCACCTTTTTCCCTTCCCATATCGATCTTTTCAAGTCCAGTGAGAAAATCTATTTTCTTCAAATGTGGAATTCCCTGCAAATGTAGCGCGCCGAAGATCTTTCGAACAGGCTTCAGATCTTGCAGAGTGCTCGAATTGCCTGAAAAACTCCTCTAGTAATCGCGAAGCGGCTCAGTTCTCGATGTTATTGAAATTCCAAAAAAGGGTCTATCAAAAACCTGTCCAATTTTTGACAATAAGATCTCCTCTTATAATCGCACATTGATGGCCGGTAATCGTTGAATCGACATATTCCGGGGTGACTACACCTCCAAAGCAAGTGATTTCTGAAATATTACCTATTCTGGCGCTTGGAAATGACAAAATCTCACGAAAAGGGTACTAATAATTTTGCACTTTTATTGGAATACTTTCCTTTACATGTAACCCTGCGTACTACACGCCTTCTTGCCTAAAAACGTGTTTTTTTTTTCTTTCTTCATGGCCGTCGTCAGTTGTATTGTGTGGTCTGCAGTCGCTCTTCTCGTTTTCCGAAATAGAGGGTACGTCTCCAAATTGCAGTTCCCCAATATTAATGTCATTTGTTATGCTTTAGGTGTGGGCAGCACAACGGCTAGAGCCTCAATTCACTGAATCTTACGCTACCCACGAAGTCGATTTTCTATGCCCTCCCCCCCTCCTCCACAAGAATTGGACTCTGCAAACCTTTCACCGATGTTAGCGTGTCAGCATAAGCATACACTGAGCATTGGCGGTCATTTTAAAGGCAGAATTTACGATGAAAACTCAACCCATCCCAAATTACTGTAGGAATGGTAAGTAGTACCAGGAAGGGAGAGTCGGCATTGATGAGACTCCCGTCGCTGTGCCCTCTTCTACATAACGCTCTCTCCGCTATCGAATCACTCGCCGCGTATAGACCTGTGGCAAGTGATTAGACAGACGTGGGCGGAGACAGGCGGACCCGCCAAGAATGAGCCCTGCTAGCTCTCCGAGGTCAAATCTGCCGCTGCCGGTTGCATGCCTGTCCGCACCCTCAGGATGTTCGCCGGTCTCCCCACTAGGCAATTTCTCCCTAACTCGACCTTCGTCCTTTCCGTGTAGTCATCCTTTATGGGCCAAATGTGACGCGCTTGAAAGGGTTATCTTCGTCAAGAATCTTATCTTTTTGAACTTTTTTTCTCTCCGTCATAAGTGCTGAAGGGCAGAGTCTGAAAAACTAACCACAGTTCTCCCTTATCTTCATTTTCAAGTTATCGAGACGTGAGCGAAGTATCCTCTCCAAATCTTCATGAATGCACAGGTTGGTGTTGTTGACGATCACTGCAGAAGTTTATAGTGTTTTCACTTATTTGAGACAGAACTCATACAAACTTCGCGCCTGTGCAGCATTAGGTGAGACTCCGTTCTTGAAAGGGACATTCCGCCATGAGTTCACTTTGTGGAATTTGCCAAGCTAAAAAAGGGACCATCGATGCTGGAGAAGAGACGCGTCACAACTGCGTTTAAGGTGGTTTAGAAATGGCCGGTACCCGAAAGGGGGCCTGGAGGCAGAGAGACAGACGCGTCAGCGGACGAGTCGCAGCACGTACTGGGCCATGTTCCACTTAACGTAAAGCTCAAGCGGTACTGTATGGCTGCGACTCGTCCGCTGACCCGTCTGCGTCTCTGCCTCCTCGCCGTGTGGCTGGCACCCTGTTGGGTGAACAGAAACGTCGCCGTTGATCCACAAACCCTGGCAGGGGTACTTTGAGTCCCTTCGCGCGGCGAGGTGGCAGAGACGAAGATAGGTTAGCGGGCGAGTACACCGCGCACTGTATCGATTTGGCGTCAGGAAAGAGTGTACCGTATAACGTCGACCGCTTTCCAATCTGCGTCTCTACCACCTCGCGGCGCGACAAGCCTCTTGTCGGGTTCCCCTCTGGCAGCTTCACACAACAGTCCCAGCAGGCCAAATTGGGTGTGGCGGCCAAAAGTCGCACCCTATCTTGCCAGCCGTGGAGGTCGCGTGATTGGCTGCCAGAGGCATTTGCGACCATTTTGGGACAACAGGGGCTATTTGAAGTCCATTCACGATCGCAAATGCCTCCGCTGCCAATCGACTTCGCGATCTCCATGCTGGCAAGAGGGGGTGCGACTGGTAGTACTGTGCTGGGCTGTTGCTTTGACCCTGCCTGCATCTCCCTCCTCATTTATCATCTCTCGCACCCTCTACGTCAAGGCCTCTCATCTAGACACGCAAGTTCTAGTGGCGCAGCCTCATAGGATGGCGAAGATCATCCATAGAGGGGAGCTTGATTTGGAACGTTTTTGATAATTCTTCAGAGTTCTTCCCCATTGTGGGGTCACCCAGCAACCTCCGCCCTTATTTTATCTCCACTAACCGCGCACTTTAACCCATAACGGATTGAATCGAATTTTCTTTCATGCAACATTTCAAATAATAAAGATATACCACTGTACCCCTACGAACTCTAAGAATAACATATGTTTCCAGGACCGGAACAGCTTCAAAGCAATTGACGAAACGCCTTAACAGCATCTTTTTTGGTCTCAGAACTTGAAAAGCAACAAACTTCGAATTAGTGATGAAGAACCTTCAACGTAGAAATCGTAGATAGTCGTGGAGATAAAAAAAGGAACGAAAGAAATCAACGGAAAAAAGATCCCTGAGAAATATGAGTAGAAGTTGCGCGTAACCAGATGTGAAGATACCGTAAGAACACTGGGAAGCGCAAAACACAGAAAACTCCCAAATCAGTAAGAATAAGAATGAAAAGTTGTGGGCAGAAACTTCCTTGCATGCCTTTCCCGAAATCATCCGAATCAGCTTTCGACGTATGCTCGTCTGGACTCTCCTGGTGAAATAATGCGTTGTCATTACCAAAACCTCTCCCATTCCAACTTCCCGTATGATTGTAGGCTTGATAATGCTCCCCTATCCACAACCTTCCCAAAAATGCTTCAGATCTATCTAGTAGTTGCCGGATTGGTAATATTCGGAGTTCAATATGAGGAAGCTTTTGTTCACCAAACCTGCTCTTTCTGGGAAGTCGTACTAGGATGGAGGACTATAAGGATGCCACCAACCAAATTCCCTCCAGTTTTGTAATTATAGGTACAAAAACGTGCTTTCCAGCGCCATCAGTACAAGCTTGCATAAAACCTACCCAGGGTGCCGGCGTGCGCCACCATGTGGCGCACGCGCGAGAGGCGGTAGAAAAACCGACCGGTACACAGGTCCGCTTACGCAAAAAGCTCGCCGTCCGTTATGGGTTAATCGCGGAATTTGCCTCCGTACGTTCTCATTTGCTTTCATCTCACTTCACTAAACCCAGGCTCTGAATTTTTTTCTCATGAAAAGCAAAAATACTCCTTGGGCGTTATTCATGTCAAAAAAATCTTCACTTTGATGTGACCAGAAATATGAGTTCTGTTCCGTACACATACTGTTTTAGTGGGGGAACCATAGAGTGCGGACCACACATCACAAAAGTCGACGGGTTCGAAGTAAATCTGGTGACTAGTGATAGCTGATAGTTGGTAAACGAGAGCTGTAATCAGTAACAATTGAAAAAATATTTCATCGGCAGAGGACATTTATTTTTATGGAGGGCGTCGTCAATTGTGGTGTGTGGTCTGCACTCGACGC
Source organism: Teladorsagia circumcincta (assembly GCA_002352805.1). Classification (NCBI taxonomy): domain Eukaryota; kingdom Metazoa; phylum Nematoda; class Chromadorea; order Rhabditida; family Trichostrongylidae; genus Teladorsagia; species Teladorsagia circumcincta. The sequence continues at coordinate 75,347 of KZ345642.1, forward strand.
GCTTCTGGTTTTTTGAAAAAGAGGGCATGTGGGTCGTAAATGCAGATTTAGCACCACATCACACCAGATAATTATTAAAGTACAAACGACATTACGCATGTTTTTTTTTAATGCTGTCGATTATCCGGTAGACGTCTGGACTATCGAGTGCGCATCTACGATTCATTTGAATGCGGTAGACAAAGTGCACACATTTTTTAGGAAGGTTCTAGTTCTCGCTTAGGCTGCTTTCATACTTTTCGCAGGTGCGGTCGGTGCCGACAGTACGAAGAGCACTGTCGGTACCTTCCGATCAGCGATCCTAATTAAACACAATTTTCTCTACTTTTTGACGTTTTGAGCGCCGTTTTCCTTCACTCTCGTTTTTTTGCCCGAAACCTTTTCTTTTTTGTATGAGTCTGTTTTTGCTCACTTGAACTCACCTGGAGGTTCACTACCACTTCCAAACACACTGTACAAAACTATCCACCCTAGGGCAGTTGAAAAGCAATGATTTACACAAAAAAGGTCTTCGCCCCCAAAAAAAACACAAGCAAAAGCAACACGCCACGTGAACACTTGGAAAAAGGAGTGTGTAAGATGTCGGTCAGACTCCACGATGGTGACAGCGATGGGTGATCGCGATCGCCCATCGCTGTCACCATCGCTGGCCAATCGCCCGTCGCCGGCGTTTGGCA
>KZ345642.1:103785-125728 GCA_002352805.1 Teladorsagia circumcincta
GAAGAACGCCAAGAAGCTGCATAATGATGCCCCCCCTAACTGGAATAGACCCTCTATTTCTTTCAGTGCGATCTGTTTTATCGGCTTCCTTCTACTATTCATCAACAAAAGAGGATCCGTGTTGGTTTGGAACTACGATTTTTCGTTCCCTCAGTTATCAAGGGGTGACGTGGAACTGTGTGGTCATGACCTGTCGATTTTTGAAGTGAATTTAAGTTCATGCACGGTCCTCTATAAATATCTTCAGAAAACCTATTTAATCTGGTTCGCAGGTTTCAATTAGAATAGTGTCCCCTCAGCTTCGTTGACCTTTCCGTATTTGTTCTGTCCCTCTGTAAGCCTTAAACCTTTGGTAAGTTCGGTATTCATTACGGAATTCCTGAACGTGATCCAAGCACGCTACTTCTCTTATCTTCGGTCGCATACTTTCTCAGCTCTCACACTGTTTGTTTTTTGGATCGTCTCTGCTTATCGCTGAGATGTCAACTTCACGACTACTTATCGCGGCAAGGGATGTACTCATTGACTAATTGAATAGTCGTTCAGGTAACCATGTCGTTGAAGTCCTTACTTTCGACGCCGCTCTTTCGGGCCGCAAGGGTTAATGAGTCGGTGTACGACGGTGTCATTCTCGTCACGAACTGCGGAAAGAATGTCGCTGAAACGCCTCAACTCAAGGAGCTCTCAGCAGCCGTACTGGATTTCATTGAGGTGGGAATTCCTCCCAAGTTTGTTGCAATTGAGTCGCTGTGTAAATGTCATGGTTATCATTGTCTCAACTTTGACCTTTGAAAGAGAAAATTACAGAAATTTTTTCATATGATTTGATTCACGTGGGTTTTGGGAGCAGTAATGTAATTATCAAACACCACATGGACACGTCCATCCTCTGCTTTCTCAAACTTCTGTGATTAAGACCTTCACGATCCTTTCCTCAAAACCGTTTGAAAGTGGCGCTTTGGCAAGTCATCGGGGTTTCTAATTTGTGGAAGGTCCTATAATATTCTGCCGTAAAGTAATATGCCTGCTCATGCAGAAGTATGAAGATCTTCTGTACAGAGGTGACAGTCTTAGCTTCACATACAAATAAATAGGGGGGGGATGCTCACGTGTAGAATCTGGGTGACGCTCCCAATTCTGTGACAAACCTTTTGATACTATATTAGATTTCGTGAAGACGGTCAGGATCTGATCTTTGTCGCATTTCTTGAGCAGAACTTTCATCCGATTTCCAATTTGCATAGCGAGTATCCGTGAACAACCGCCCCTTTGCCTGCAGTATTTATGAGGTTGCCGTTTGTGGATCAGATGAGTGGAAATATCGGATCCGGCGAGAGTTGTACTTACATACATATTGTAGAAATAAACCTTAGTTTCCTAAGATTAAGCGTCTTAGTATTTTAGCGTAAAGTATAAGAACAGCTTGTTCTTTACAGCTATCGCTAATGTAGGTGAGTTCTTCTAGGTCCATCGTGGAGCACTAACGTCCGCCAATATCGTCCCTGTCGATAGGAAAATAATACCTTCGGGGCGCCTCGTTCTCGCTGGGACTGGTGCGTTTGAGACAGAATCGTAATCTTTTAGTTTTTGTTGCTCATTTTGTTGTAAACTAAAAGTACGCAATCCAATTTGTCACATTAAAGGACAGTTGTCCCGTGTTAGACTTTTTTCTTCCCCGTTATCGGCTCAAAATTTATTCATTCGTTAACTAAATGAGTCTTATGAAGAAGATCCATCGTTTTTCATGATACCACAAGCTTCTCTATATATCCTTATCACTATATTGCCTTCAGGCCCTGTGACGAGAGATATCGATGATGTACGTCGTTTCCAAACTGCAGCAAGGAATGGTGTTAAGTTGTGAGTTTCTTATTGAATGTAGTATCTATATGAATGGAGACGGTTGATAACGGTTCAGACCAGTCTTCAGTCCTGCACAGTTGAAGTACAAATCGATAAGTCCATGCTTGCTGACGTCCTTGTTTCAAGCTTGACTTTTTTATGTTGACCTAGATAGCAGTTTTGTGTCAAAGAGAAAGGGGAGGGGAACTCTGGCCTCAGCAAGGCATAGTTTTTTCTATGGCTTTTCTTACATACTGGTGGTCAAGTTTAAAATATAGCTATCAGTGTAAATCTAGTCCGCTTGTGCTTCGTCGGTGTGAATTGTACACTTCAAAGGAGGGGAAAGTCTAAATCAAGAACGGCAAAGGCGTTTCTACCAGCGCTGCGCATGAGACACGAACGGAGTTGTCAGAATTTTTATGGTAATTTGATGGAATCTAAAATTATCACCGAAAAAAAAAACCTCAAAGGCTGGTGTCAGAGCCCACGATCCGTCACAGGTTTCGCGCGGTTCGCGAGAATTGCGCAATTGCAAAAGTCGCAAATGCCCCATTTAAACTTTTGAAACACTGAATATGAAACAAGTAGAGTCATAGACAGTCGTCATTCAGCCATCACCGTCAAGCAGAAATGGCGGCGGGAATGGAGAGCACAGTGCAGTTGATCGGGCACTTGTGTTTTTTAAGATCCGTCGCGAATCTCGCGAATCGCGGACCTGCGACCGATCGCGGACTCTAACACCAGCCTCATGGTCTTATTCAAAGCACTCCAGCAAATGAAAAAATCTAAATCCATTATCTTCTTTTTTGGTTCATTTTGTGAACCATGGTAGCAGCTACAAAAAATGACTTGTGTTGCTCTCCGACTATCGTTTTTTCAGTACCAAAACGATCTCTTGTTAGATCTGGCTCATGTATGGCATATTTAGAGCCTTATCGGCCGGATTCAAATCTCCTTTATTGGTAACGGTACCGCATCCGAATTATCCCCATGCAGAACTTGTATCTGCATTGGGCGCTCTTGTTCCACTCTACACACCCTTGAATGTTCGTGAAGAAGAGGAATCGAACAAGTTTGAGAGGCTCGGTTTGCTGCCTGTGAGTTCTTCACATAAGTCTAGTCTGATTATCCTTGGCGCAATTATTTTCATAGCTGCCGTTTAGTTTCTGCTCCCTTCAGGAGTGCGTTCAGATTCTTTTATCATTATCTTTGGAGCGTCATTTTTCAGATCGGTTCTGAAAATCTAGTGAAACTAGTGGAAGCGTTCGAGGCATCATTCACCGTCTGTCGAGATGTTGGAGAAACTGGACCTGAACGAATGTCGCCCCCTAAGGTGGCGGATTATATAAGGGTAAGAAATAACTGTCTATTTGTTGCTGGTTCATGTTGTCATGAGAAAAACACCACGTTTCTGTTATCAATAGCTTCTTGTAATTGCGTTTCAGTCAGTTTTCGATAACGGAGAAATCAGTGTAGAAATAACTGATAATCAAGATGTGATAAAGAAGGAGTATCCTATGATGGCAGCTGTCAATCGTGCTGCGAATGTAGTAAAAGATCATCAGGTAAGAAAATAATTGGTTTATCGAATTTTTTGTTCAGTGAGACATCCTTTTAGGGGGCTTATGTTTTCCTTTTTGTGGAAGCGAGTGGGTAGTGTTTGGTGAAGTGTGCGTGTATTCTCTGAAGAGCAATAGGACTTAGTGACTGTGTAGGGATCATCTGATACGATTTGTCATCGAAGACGAAACTTTTGTAGCTTTTCCCACTTAGAAAGTACACACGTTCGACCATCAGTCAATCTTGTCGTGTCGTGAGGTACTTTTAGTTGAAGCTTAGGGCCGTAGGTTCTGCCGTTTGGGATATACCCCCTTCTCCGCCCTTCCGCCATTTTAAGGAGCATTTTCTTGTCTACTTTTGGCTCGTGTTCATTCCATAGTATTTGTGATTTAGGCCCGTCTCATTCGCCTAGAGTACGTCGGTGAAGGAACAATTGAAAACACATACTTCCTGGTTGGAAAGGGTGTTACCATTGACACCGGTAGGTTTCATTTCGACGTTTCATTTCAATAGTAAGCATCACTCGCTACCGTTGGCATTATGTTAATGCCGTGATCAAACTTTTTTAAATGTGGTTTTGGCATGAAAAGCAATGCTCATTTGAGGAGATAAACAGTGATATTTACTGTTAACCCGATGTGTTATATTAGAGAGTTGCATTGAAAACAACCCCTTTCTAGTGTTTCCTGACTATTTATTGTGGCAACTTAGTGCAGCACTGATGTACTTAGTCGTGGATGCTATCACTTTTCGTACTTTTCAACGGAAAATAAATCCCGTTCTAAAGGAAGAGTTTGCCCTTCAAGGCAATCCTTTCGCTAATTCAATTTTCAACTAGTTTCAAGATCACTCCCAGAGATACTGGAAGAGGTCATGCTTAATAATGAAGATAATTCCTGTATTGAAATAAATAGATGACGAGAAGGATAGGAGAAAAGGTTGGGGTTGGAAGACTTATCCATTTCAATTCCATCAATGGCCTTGGACCTATGAATGGGTTGACCTTAGACCCCACGTTTTCGTTGAATATTGTCTTTTTGGTTTTTGAAGCTGTTCTTAGGTGTCTTGGCATCTGACAGTCAGTCAGAGGCACGGATCGCGATTGAGTTGGTGGGTTATTCTGCTCGAAAATGAAAGGTAAGCTTGAAGATGACAGTCGTGCGGAAAAGCAAAAGAAGTCGCTGAAATTGAGGGTTTTTTTTTCATCGCAGAGACACACAGCATGGTCAGGAGAGGGAACGTGTTAGGAAGCACGTCGTGCGAGAGTGGCATCGCGGTCGAGGAGAGGTTTTAGCGTCCTGTGATTGGGACCCTGCTACTTCACTCGATGAAATAATTGTTGGAAGATTGTATGGGATCCGTTCCGTATAGTGTCGACATAGTTGTTCATTGATTGCTGACTGTAATTTGTAGGGAACAGTTTCCCATTTGGGTTTGAATGTACAGGGAGGGGGCAAAAAAAGACGTTTTCCTTATGTCACACTTCGGCCCTTTTTTCTTCGCAGGGATTTCCGACGTTGGTGGAAGTTCTTCAGCATAATATTCCCTAAATTTCCCCCTATAAATGGACGCAATCCCTTCCTCCCTGCCCTCACAGTCTTCTGAATATGACGTCATCTGCCATCGTCCTCGAGCTCAGGGTGACCTACCGTAACTGCTTCAGCCTGAAGCTCTTACACAACTTCTTGAATCGATTCAATTGTGCAAACCCCTCAGAGCTCGCCTGTCGGAACCTGTCGTAATGGTACACGACCCGTCGAGGACCCCATTGAGCTCGATCAGTGCACCATGTTTCCGGGGCAAATTTTCCTGATGCCGTCCACCTAGATGGCCGCTATGAAGAACTTCTTATGAGATGAAATGTGCTCTTCAATTCTAAGTTGGCGCACCCGCTTTGAATAGAACAAAATGCCAATAAATCCGTCTGAGTGAGGAGACAAGTTGACTTTTTTTTTAATTGTCCCCCCCCCTGTACATAACAGACGGCTCCTTCCAAGTCACGCAGCTTCCCTATCTTTGGTTTAAGCAAATTCTCTACAACTCCGCAACATTGTTAGGCTCCATTTATTCACCCGAAGAAAGTGTACACTCAAACCAAAGAAAAAGTTGAGTGCTTGGATTTTGTTAAAACGTGATTAACGCATGAATGAGGGCAGTTGATACGTTTTTTTACTAAGTAAGGCTGCGAGTAGACTGGTCAACCATGTTTTTGATGACCTAATTCTTTCCATGGCCTTGAGTTAGTGATCTATTTCAGGTGGTATTGATCTGAAAACTGGCGGTCACATGTGGGGTATGTGCCGTGATAAATACGGAAGTGCCGTCGTTGCCGGATTCTTCAAAGCTTTGGAACTGCTGAAGCCGAAGAATATCAAGGTATTTGTTGCATCAATATATGTTTCAGTTTTTTTCGAAGTGAAGTTGTTGATCATGCGTGGTAGAGATCCTCGAATCAAGTCCAGTATATGAATTTGAATAATAATGCAACAGGAAGTTTTGGAGCGCAATTGACTTACTCTAAACTTTGATCAAGGCTGATCGATATCTCACGTCAGCTTCCAACTTAAAGGGACATTACACAATGAAACTGGTGTTGTTCAGTCCGAACATGAGAATAAAATTGCAAATTGAACTAATGGTAAAGAAAAATGGAAAATGAAGTGCTGGAAACACTGAAAATGAAAGTGTTTCCTAAAATGTGGAAAACTTAAAGGGACTGACAGCGAAGAAAGAACGGTACTGGGCGCTGATGCGATAGAACTGGAGACCGAGTTGGAGGAGCAACGCGTATAACGCAACGCTGGGCATGCACTGATCTAATTCTTTAGCCACTTGCGTGCTCCTACGTGCTTTTGGTCGTGAAAGTGGCATCACCGCGTAGTTACGGGCCTGGTAACCTTTCTCGTGAGAGGGTTTGCACCAGTCAGTCTTATTGTAAATTGTACGACTGATATGATAAACTGGGTCCGCATCAGGGAGGTATACATATGCATCAACGAAAGCGGTAGCAATACGGTTAAGGAACGGAGGTGTGGCTTTTCTCACGTAGAAATTATTTGCAACACGCATGCTCAAAGCCTGACATAAACTCGCCTCTGAAACCTTTCCGCTCTTTAGTTTGTCATCCAATTATCATGTTGAAATGCGTTTCATTTGGAACGCTCGTATCCTGTAGTCTTTTCTCCTTCAACTTATTTTTATCGCGACACCCTCTCCCGATTTGCCAGCACCTAAGCCGTAGACTCACACAAAGTCAGCCGACAGAGCGAGGGTCCTGAATCTTGAGTTTCTGACAGTTCATTCACTTTTCTTCTTCACTGCCGCAAAAATGAGCAGCTCTGTTCTATTAGGAACCTCGAATTATAATTATCGTTGCCTTTGAGGTGGCTGTGGTTCCAACCAGTTTAGGCTAAAAATCAAACACAAGCACTTACAAAGTTTCTAAAATTGCTAATAAGTTTGCGATTCGGGACTGAATTCCGGCAAAACTACTTTGACAGCTACTTGAGTAGGTCTGTTTAGGTGGTCGGCTACATGTGTATGGTTCGAAACAGCATAGGTTCTCATGGCTATACAACTGATGAAGTGCTCACAGCACGGAGCGGGAAGCGAATTCACATCTACAATACAGACGCGGAAGGGCGGATCACAATGCTCGATCCCTTGACTAAAGCTAAGGAAGAGGTATGTGAAGATTAATCAAATCACAAAATTTTAAACTATTTTACATTGTTTCTCACTAAGTTGTTTGATTATTTCTCTCTTTTCAGGCTCTTAATGAGGTCAATCCTCATTTGATGACAATTGCTACCTTAACTGGGCATGAAGTGTTAACGTACGGGTACTATGCTGCTTTTATGGATAATGGTACCTTTTACTGTCGCATTCTAAGAAAAATTCACATTCCTGTCGCTCTCTTGTTTAGGACCAGCTAAAAAAAGCGGTTGGTCTCGTCGAGTTCAAGATATTGGAGATGCTTTCGGTCAGCCTATTGAAATCAGTCGGTTGCAGCCGGAGGCAAGTTACTAATGTATAGTATTGTATACCTACTGTCGCTCTTATTTCATTGTCTACAAGTGTAAGATTTTCTGAGTCTCTTCCACTAAGGAGAGGGGGGAGGGCATTTGCTGTGACGGTTCGTATCCCCAAAGGCATCCATTTTTTCGCAACGAGCTCTGGGTTGGGTATAGAAGCGAAAACAAATTGGTTCACGCACCCCGGGGATTTCCTTCCCCGCAAAGTTGGAATTTCTGTAAGTGGCAGCAACTGTCGCCCGGCCTCCACATTGGATAAGACCTGATTTTTATTTCGAAGTATGACAGCCGCGAAGTATTCAAATGTGTTTTCTGGTGTTCAGATTCCGCATGTCTTATATCATAATATTTCAGGATTTCGATTTCCATAAAGCAGAGTGTGAGCAAGCGCACATACGCCAAACTGGTTTGAAGCCGTCTGCTCAGACTTTGCGAGGACATCAATGTCCAGGGGCATTTATGATCATGGTAAGTTGATAATATTGCTTTTTGATACTGTTAAACATACGGATATTTTCCCGTTAGTGCATCTTGCATTGCGAATGCATAATTGAATTAATTTCTAATTTTTTGAATTTTTTTAGGCATCTCGACTGGATGAACATGGCTGCGACAGTGACCATCCTTTGAAGTTTACGCATATCGATATGGGCAGTGCAGCTGGCGACCATCCCGAGACGAGTTTCCCAAATCCGCTGGTCACTTTAGTTGCCGAGTAAGTTCCTTTTTCGATTGACGTCTTAGTTTTTGCCATGATCTCCCCAAATCGGTGAATCTTTTCTCAATTTTCATTGTTCTTTGGAGGCGTTCTTGCTATAACGTAAGCGTGCACATTTCCAGTTTAATCCTGCCGAAACACCAATGAGTTGGATGGACTTCAAAGCCGCCAACGTTCCTCACTTTTTAAATAATTTATAAGTTGATGGAATCTTCTTCTGCTTCGCATATCGGATCAACTACGCTACTTAAAAATTTTTGTTTTGTTTACCCCTGTTACTCTTGCATTCTACGTCATGTTCTAGAAATTTTAAAGATTTGAAGCAGGGTGTTGTGCACTAAATGTTCTCTAACGCCTCGTAAAGATCGTTTTATTGGTTCAATAAATATTGTGTATTGTGTGCGTTTCTTTGTTACTAGTTTTGAGGGTAACATTTTATGTAGAATGCTTTCAAAGTATTTTTCTCTGTGGTCTCGGCAGTTTCAGCGTTTCCCTAGCCTTTGCGCCGTACCATACCTCCCTACCTTTCGTACGTCAAATGGATTGGGTGCCTAATTCACGATGGCCTGTGTATGGGTTATCGTGTTCAAAACAAGCAGACTTCCTCAAAGGAAAACGTCCAGGAAGAAAACCACAAATAATATCTTCATTTTACGAGCTTTTATGATGTATGTTCGAAAGTAAAGTGAAGAAGATGGGTGCTCGGATAAGTTTCCGATAGCTGATGTCATATCGTATCCAGCGATATACCTAACTTTTTCTCCTATTGGCGTCACTTGATCAGATTCTCTGTTACTTCTAAATATTGCTCTCGCTCGTGAATTGGGTTTGGTCCCAATAGGTGTTAGAGGATCCTAGAAGTAAACTGTGATAATCATCAATCGCTCTACTGCACGCAATGCACAGGGGTACGCGCTGCGCCAACAGTTACGTTTCTACCAGCGCCACGCCGCAACGTGGGCCTCCTGACCGACACCCAACTAGTGCCTGATGAGCAACTCGAAGACGGGTGATCATTGCCTGTATGTTGGTGGTACATATGAATGTAGGTAGAAGTATAACTAATAAAATACAAGTTCATCTCTGTTTTCACTAAAATAGCAACTGCGAGTCGGAATTGAATTTTATGTGTGTATGAAACAGAAATATTTTGATTCAATTCAATTATATATCAAACAACAGTTCAATTCAAGATGTTCTTCTATACGGTATTTGAATGTTCTTAGAATCCACGCCATCCATTACGATGAAATCACAACTCTCCTCTGCCTCTGTAGGGGCATGAGATAAACCACTCATACGGGTGGAGAAGAGTTAAGATCAAGATTGCTACAATTTTTCAATAGGATGTTCACCACAAGAGACCTTGGCTGTTCTCGTCTTCAAAGGCGAGGAAAGGCTTGTTTCACTGAAAACTCAAGTAAAACGACTTGAGGCTTTTTGCCTATGTATAGAGGAAGGGAGCTCCGGGGTGCTCGAGCCTTCTATCTCAAAATGTGGAAGCACCTTTTTCGTAGGAGAAGTTTTGTTTACTCACCCGGAGCTTTCATAGCTCTAAATCTGGGGTTTTGTGGTTGTTACGAAGTTTATGTTATATAAGCGCTGAAAAGAGGCCGAGGCAAGCCTTCCAATGAAAGCGTTCCATACAGTAGACTCTGCTATCTTGAAATATTTATCCTCTGGAGCTCCAGCTTGCTAGCTCCCCTATTATATAAGAGTCTATGCCCGTGGCAGAAAATTTGTAAAAGATCTAGCAGTTTTTGCAACCTGTAAAGCCACTATGCAATCAATCGAGCCCCTATTCTCAGGAACAACGGATGCGGGGAGAAGAGAAAGAGAGGTGATAAGTGAAAAAGCATGCAGTGATGGAGAATTTTCAGGAATTGCTGGAGCAATGATAAGTTTTAAAAAGGAGCAGACGGTTTTGCTTCGTTTTTCATAGAAATGGGTAAACAGGACTATCATCGCCTGCGCACCGCAGGCGGTGATCTCCTTTCGCCTTGCACCTGGCGGGGGCGGGCCCATAGGTACAAACATGCTTTATACAGAACCACATTACCTTACTACTCGATAAATACGTCTGCTCAATCTCTCTTGTGTTCTCACAAATCTATTATAAATCCACTGAACCACCGCAAGGTGAGCTGAAATGGTCCGCCATAACCCAATGTCTCTAGTCATCCGCAACAAGGACAGCGCATGGAAGCAATTTTGGGTGCCACCAAACAGCACTTCCCTCCTTTCTTCTTATTTGTGCGCGAATGGAATAACAAATGAGCGAGCGCTGCGACATCGAAAAACGTTTTTCGCTTTCCTATAGACGATTTGAACAGGAAGATTGAGCGAAAAAAAAGTATACGAAAACCTAGTTTCCGTTCAGGAACAAGCCTTCAGAAGCCACACTTTGTGAACTCCGGGCGGAACAAGGGGCATTTGGAACGAATCGCGTGTTTGGGTGCCCACGTGTTCGAGGACGTGCCGTACGAAGGTACCCTTAATTCAGCCTTTCAGATTTGGAAGGTGAAAACAGGCTTCCTGCGGATAGATCAGAATACAATAGAATAATGAAGAATTCTTGCTGTTGGTGTCTGAAATTTTTCAAAGTCTAGGTGATCCTGGTCTCTTTCTTGATTGATATTCAAACTCTGCCGTAGTACGCTGAGGTACAGAGCCAATCGTAGACGGCCGCGGAGAAACCATCGAAAGAGTGGAGGACTTTCGATCCCTAGGGAGCGATCTGGCAGCTGACGGTAGTGCGGACCAGGCAGTGAAAGCAAGGATCAACGCAGCATGGATGAAATGGAGGGAGTCCACTGGAATTCTCCGCTACCGAAGGTGCTCCAGAACGCTCAAAGGGAAGGTGTGCCGAACTGTGGTGAGGCCTGCGATGCTATACGGTAGCGAGTGCTGGCCCCTGAGCAAGAACCACGAGAGGCAGCTTCACTCCGCTGATTTGGGGATGCTGAGATGGACCTGCGGCTGGACTCGGCTGGATAGAGTCAGAAACGAGGACGTCAGGTCGGTAATGCAGACTGCCCTGATCCTGTTGAAGGTACGAGAACAACGTCTGCGATGGTGTGGGCACGTTCTAAGGAGGCCACAGGACCATCCGATATAACAGCGATGGACTTCGAAGCACAAGGTAAGGGGCCACGAAGAGCCCCAAGGAAGAGGTGGGGAGATGTCATCAAGAAGAACCTCACTAAAGTCAGGGCCACTGCAGAAAACGCCCTGGATAGAACAAAGTGGCGAAGACTAATAAGGACAGCGAACCGTGTGACTGCGCGGGACTAACGCTAGGGAGAAGAAGAAGATATCAGCTATCGTCCATGTGATGCCTGTCGTTTTGTGCTGTTGTACTTTGAGCCATCATTTCCTTCGAACCATGCTTGTATCCGGCAGGTCGGTTCCACGTGAGAGGTTGGTATGCCCGTGTGCCAAAGTTCCGACTTGTTCCATTATCTATTCCACAAATATGGGCACCATGACCAACTGGTGAGGATACAGACCTGGTAGTCTACTTCAGGCTGCTACGCTGTTGCAAGAACTGCACGCGACTATATTGAGAAAAATTCTGCCATTGTTCACGTTTGCCGGCATGGCTAGGGCTTTGAACGGTCCCTTCAATTTGGCTTTTTGTTATTACTGTCACTTTTAATTCAAATCTCCTCGCTTCTGCCTTTGATCTGGTGCTCGACAACAGTGGCACTCATACGAATATTTAATAAATAAATAAATGAATAAATAATTGTGCAATACCATCTGAAGGAACATTGATGGACTCCTGTGCACGTCGTGTAAATAAGTCTCATTGTTAGAGGCATCTCAGTGTTTCTAAACCCAGTGGTTTTCGAGTGGCATGAAACTCAAATATTACGAATTCGGGCGTTGAAAACTTAGGAACCGGAGTATCTGGAGACGTGAGAGATTCTCAAATATGGATGAGCAGGGGATTCTCTGGACTGCTTCACGAATGGCACCACAAAATGCATAAATCTGATCTTATCTTCAGAAGACGACGGAATAGTAACAGTCCCTATAACTAAGCCTCAGAGGTGCAGCCGAATAGAGCGCGGCGTTATCGTGTGGTCCTTCCCCTCCTCTTCCAGTTAAGTTAGCACCAAATCTTTTTGATTCTCATAATGCAATATTCGTTTCCTCAAGATGATTTCATAATTAAGAAAAGGTGCAAAAACCAGAAAACAGTTATGAAAAAGCCAGAGAAAACGCTGTTTTAGCCAAAATTGCCATTCGGGTGCTCATGATGAGGAATCAGTTGATGATACTAGGAAATTTTCCATTCGGCTGCTCGTTTTGGGAATGTAAAATATCAAAGTGACCTCATGATTATGAGACGTCCTGTGGTTGCTTTGGCCCCACGTACATGTTCATCACAGCGGTAGTTAGGTATTGTGGCTACTGCGATATCGGGACCAGCTTTCTTTCGAACTTCCTAACCGCTATTACCGGTAGTTTCATAGTGTGCGCAGTCAAGCTGATCCCACGGCAGCTGGAACACTACCTCGCGTCTCCCCTGTTTTTGTAGATGGGGACGTAGTATTACTTCATTCAACAGACAGCTTTCCCCGGCAGTTGCGGTGTTTGAAACTAGGTGAGCCATAGTACCCACACTTCCTGGTCAAGCCTCATGTCTGTCCAAAATGTTATCGTAAAAGCCTTCGCTTCTATCTGTCGACTGTCTCTGCGAGGATACTTTTCATTGGAGAACTTATCGCAGCACTCCTCCCACCTCCTCTTTGGCTGGCTTCGTCAAGATGACAACATCCCTGTTCCTTACATTTCTCATCTGATGTGAGTAGTACAGGACCGAGTAATGTGACTGGGGTAGCAGTACTACGGAGCGGAAAGGACGCCCTGTGTCGCGACGCCGGTGCGGCTAACCTGGGGCAAAATGACCTGCACATGGTTGCCGACCGGTGCCGTGGTTTTGGAAATGTGCGGAAAGACACGCGCTCCTTGCCTGCCACGCTGCCTGCGGTCCTCATCCTTCGCTGCCCCTGAACCTTCGTGCCGAATGACCACTGCGCCTGGATGAACCCGACAATTGCCTAAACCTAAACCCGTCTACACCTTCCCAAGGTGTTTCCTACGACTGCACTCAACCACCTTCCCTATATTGATTAAAGTGTGTTGTTATTGTCAACCATATTGACATCGATCAATAGATATTGATTACTTGACCAGTGCGCACATAAAGTTAAATGAAACGAGATATTTGTAAGATGCGCTTACTACTGCGCATAACTTCTGCTACATAACAGAGCACATTTAAAAGAAATTGGGCTTTGTGCCATACCTACAAAATAAGAACCTAAAACCACTGAACCTACAGGATGGTGCCCTCGCCTTACTGGGGGCCGCCGACACCATTAGGCCCCTCGTCCATGCGCGACGGTATTAGCCGGGGGGCGTTTGGCACGTTCGGTCACCGTCCGCAGAGGGGCGAGGGTTCCTGCGCATTCCGTCATGGCCATGGACACTTGGCGCTTTGAACTTCGTACCATGCGCGCACCAAGTGTTGTTCGGGGGCAGACAACCACGCGATAACACCAGAAACAAAGGAGATAGAAATATCAAGGGTTCTCGATGCGCCCTTCAGTCACTACAACAAAAAGAATCAAGGTTTTATCCATTGACTGGAATTGATAGGATTAGCAGCCAGATGCCGGAGCCGCTGTCCACGACACACCCACACCAATGCAAGAAGTGTTGAGTCGCGAATGGTTCTGGAAAACATACACCTAACAAGGCAAAAATATACAGGATAAAGGTCAATAACTTCCAAACATACCGCTATTCTCCTTTCCATTAGCCGATGGAGATGCTTATGTTCCGAAGCTAGCTCCCCAGTTTCCTTCTCCGCTGTCAGTGGCTAATTTCAATTTATTACATGCTTTACACATGTGATAAACAAAACAACAAAAGACGATAACAAAGCTAAATTATGAAAACGAAGATTTAGCAGCAATAAAACGGTGATCAGAAAAAGAAAGGCTTATGCGTCATAAGCAACAAAACCTTATTTGCCCTGATTCAGATAGAGAGATACCGCTTTTTTGAACTGAAAGAAAGAAATCAAGCTAACGAGGACATTTCTACATAAGGAGTTGGCAAGCGGTGCGAATGAGAGTAAAAAAACCCGAAATTTGGTGCCATTAGTAGGGGTATTTAAAAAATCTCGCTGGGACCTCATCAGATTTAATGTTGTCCGGTCATTCACCTGAAGGGGTGCAGCGGTATATGGATAACTATGTGAAAACAAGATCTCCTTACACAATTTATTCAGTACTTTGTAGTATGGGGTATGAGACTGAGTGGCAGCTGCTTCAGTAGGCTTCCATGCGTTGCTTTATCGTAACTTGCTATGTCACGTCTCATAGCTGACTGCGCCTGACGACGTGGACACGACATCTCCATTCACACAGTAAGCTCGACCCCGAGCTTGAGCGGCGTTGCCCATTACTTCGCAGATCCTTGCTAGTGTTTCCACACAAAACAATTTCAACGGAATAATTGCAAAGTAATGATTATTAGATGAAATGAGACGAAAGCGAACGGCGTTGTCAGAGGTCAAGTCGGAACTACGATTTCACATACATTTGTCAAGGAATCATGATGCAGTAGAAGGTGCCGGCTAAGAACATATGAAATGAAGAGAAATGGTATTGATCGGATGAGATGAGAACTACGGTCTACTCACTCGTTCAGAAGCTGCGCCGCTTGTCCTCGAGCACGCATATCACGTGTAACAAGGAACACTAGAATACCCTTGCAGTAGAGATGAATAAAGCAGCAGCATACCGATGAACACCATAACTACATTGAAGAGCGAGCTCTTCTATGGGTCAGAGTTACATATTATCATACTGTCGTCGTCAGCATTGTATGGAAATGAAATATCACTGAGTAGAATTCACATCAAATGTATCTAGACCGATGAATTGAACAATTAAGAATATTGAAACAAAATTTCGTGAGTATACAATAGTGTCAGTGAAAATAGCGTGCAAATGTGGGTTTAAGATGTAAAGATGCTTTTTCTAGCAAAAAATATTACGAATACTAGTCTGTTGCACAGCACACTGTTGAGACTAGCACAGGAGTGCAGTTTCAGAATGTGATTAGAATACTACAGCCTAGTTATGAGTTCACTATGAGCAACTAGTGTAAGGGCGTATTTTATTGGGTTGGAAGAAAAGTTCTGAAACACCCCACAACCAAAATTTGATTTTTTTTATTCTTCATCTATCCTAAGCCCCTTAACTTATTGACCGTCACAGCCAACAACTATATGCCAACCTTCGGGCAATTGCTTTACCCCACATCTAGAGAAGTTAAGAGAGTTATTGTTGAAAAACATTTGGAAGTCGGATTCGCGGACTTCTCTTCGGCGAGCTTTTTTGTTCTCCAGATGATGAGTAAGCGAGCAAGAAAGGTGAAAGACGTGTACGGGTGGATTTCACGACTATGACAGATGGGCAACCGTGGTGCAGCATAGCTTGAGAATCGTCTGGCTTGAGGCCAAAAATCTGCGCCGACGCGCGTTGCAGGGAAGCAGACAGACTTGTTGGTGTATTTCGTGAAGTATTCCTACAATCGTTTCGAGCGGCTAGCATTGAATAGCCCTTGCTATCATCGATCCTACAGACGGAACATAACTCGTGAATAATGCCGTCAAAATTCTAGAGATTTGACAGCATCAGCATTCCCCCATAATTGTAAGATCGAGGCATTAAAACTCCAGTTTTCCATACTCTAAGCCGCTGCTGCCTCGGCATATGGTAAACGCAGACGGTCCACTTGCCTTCGCTAATGTCCACTTGCCGCGGCCTATCGTCGCTACTGTGCGACGAGCAGTACATTTGCAAATGTCCACTGGCCGGAATCGTGCGGCACCCATTCACTCCATTCCCAAGACTCGTCTAATTCCTAGAGAGCCTAAAGGACGAGCTTCTGGAAGCACTCAAGATGCTTCGTCAGTTTATGTGACGATTGCCTGAAATCACCTTTGATTATAGCGGTGACAAGACGAAGATGAGCACTAATCGTGTGTTGCATCAGAAAGATCAAATTCTTCGCTGCGGACCGTTCGAGCCAAACTGAAATCGCGATATGAGAAAACATGCCCTAGCCTATCCTGGGACCGATTCTGAGCGCCTCACGTTGGCAGAACTCTTTAGGCGAAGCTCGCACATCATGAGGGCTCGGACGATCTCGCGGGAAGAGTCGATTTTATGCGATTCAAACGCCATCGCTGGGAAAGCTGATTTGAGCACCATACGCAGCACAGTCCACTTCTTCTACATACCACTCATGAAGATTCCAGAGCATTCGAGAGAAATTCAGAAAGAGCGCGAATTGAGTGTTTCAGAGCTTTCCTTCCAACCTAATATTTTAGAGTATGCGTTTCAACTTGTCACTGAAACGCTGCCCCTAGAGTTTCTTTAAACCGCCAACTCATGAATCTAATTGAATATTTCAAGCAGCGCGCTGAAAAGGGGAATCAAACCAACCCAGGAGAAGTATTAGTTCAAATGAACAATAGCACCTCTTCTAATTAGTCATACGGCTCCGCAAGATTGATTGGTCGACCTGAAGACGACGAGAGCACCGCATTATTGGTTGTTTCCCATCGAGTGACGTTTCCTCTGTTGTTGGCATAAGTGCTTGTTGTTGTTGATTTGGGTTGGAAACATTAACCGATAGAGAACGAGGATAGTACAGTTTTAGACGGTTAATAGGTACGACTTGTCGCGTAGAGCGACCCTTACGATTACTAATTGTCATGAGTGTTACGTTTTGACATGGTCCATATCCTCAATTACAAAAGGACCTTTCGTTTGATTCGTGAGCTTAGGACGAACAGCATGCATAAGTACGAGATCTACAATGGAAATGTTCTTAGTGTACACCTTGTGATACAGTTCAAAAGTAGATAAAGTCGCCCCATGTGAACACGACTCGAAACGCGAAACGGAATTCATCACACGTGGTCGGACATCTACCGTGGAATGCGAAGAACAGACCATAGCCTGTAGTAGTGTTTGTGCTACAATTATGTATAAGCAAAAACAATAGGTTGTAAAAATCAGGCCAAAGATCTCTTGCTCTTGAGCAATATGCTATTAACGAATCTGTGATTAGTCTCCATATTCGACTGTCCATAAATCTTAGCATTTCGTACACTGGTAGGGTTGCTTCTGTAGCCTAAAATTAAGATGATATAATCACTTCATTGGCTAACGTTTCGGCCGTGTCGCCTTCGTCAGAGCCTGGAAGTAGGTCAAAGATAAGGCGACATAGCCTCCAAACACAATTTCATACTTCAGAGCAATTCGTTCTAGACAAAAGGCATCTAGATAGGAGGGGCAAGACACAAGCACGCGTTAGACTCTTGAGCAAGTTTATTAGTTACTGACAGGGATTCGCCTTTCCTGTCCATTTTAGGACTTTTAGCGCCAATCCAAAATGGTTCCAGTCTTGCGTGCTGAGGTCTGTGGTTCGGTCATCAGAATCCTCACATCAATCTCAAACTTCGCGTTCTCATGGCATTACAGCCTGTGGGCATCGAGGAAGGTCTTGGGTCTTGATCTTTCCATGCCGTCCAGGTGTTCCTTGATTCTCCAGCATGAAGGCCGCCCTGTTTCTCTTATGTATTCTTCCCCGCAGCCCCCACATGAGGTCAGGTAGATCACTCCTGATACCATGCAGTCAACCTCCCGTTCGTTGGGACAGATGACGCAGTGGGGGGTGACACATCATACCATCGATTCCGTACTAGCCGCTGCCTTAGGTTTGGGGGAGGGTTCTCGACAACCCGAACGATATCAGCCAGACCGCACTTTCGTAAAGCCGTTCTCATTGCCGAGTGATCCCATCACTCAGGAAGGGTACACAAAAGAGTACCTTGTCCGATTCTTCAGTTGCCTACTTGTGGTATACTTGCGGGTGGTCCCTAGCAGCTTCGGTGTCTGGGGGGATAGCCGTTGGAAGCAGCTATTTTTTGAGCGAGTCTCAAGGACTCTGCTGATTACTGGCTGTCCGATGAGCCCACCCTGGCTGTTCTGAACATTTTGCTGGCGATTGCCCGCTTTGTCGTCAAGGGATGAGCTGAGCGGAATTGGACTATGATATTCTTATTGTTAGGTTTTTGGTACCATTTGGTCCGATAGAAGAAGCGGTCAAGTTGAACTTGCACGTTAAGAAAGGGAGCCAGTTGTCCCTTGGCTTTTCACGTGTGAAGCGGATGTTGGCTGCTTGACTGTTGAGTAGGTTGAGGCACGTGTCCATTTCCTTCGAGCTTCTTGAGCAGACGATGAAACAGTCACCAATGTAGCGGCAGTACAGAACGGGCCGCCGGTCCAGTACGGGTTTTTCCACCTTGGACATGTACACCACAGCTAATACAGGCGCCAGCCCTTGACCCATGGCCAAACCTCTAGCCTGCCTGTAGTACTGCCCGGACCACCTGAAGATGGAGCAGTCTAGATATACCTTCAACCAGTCGATTCGAGAGAGCAGTTCTGAATAATCTGTGACTACTTTGACCAGCCTTTCTGCTTGCCCATTCGCTTTGTGACTGTAGTTAGTTGTAAAGCCTTTGGTACTGCCTAGTATTTTGTTGAATTTGAGAAAATTTCGCTAGTATACCGCGGTCTGAAACGATTTCCATAGGAATCTCATGTTTCGCAATAACATAATTTATCAGTAATTACTGGCTCTGATGTTTGACCTACAAACGGAATGCAAATTAAAATACTTACTAAAAGCACAGACCGTTATTGAAATAAACTTACCTTTATCCATGCATTGCAGTAGGGATCCGATGAAGTCATTGCGAAAACATTCGAACGGTTTTAGTGGTACTGGAAATGTGTCCATCTACTCTCGAATTATGTGATTTGATAGTGCTTTACATTTCGACATATTAGGCAGGTACTGATGTAAGTTGAGACATCCTGATGTAAATTTAGCCAGAAGTATTCCCCCTTAATAGCTCTATAGGTTTTGTTTTGTAAAATGAGATCCAGGGAGCGGATCGTCGCAAAATATGCCAATTTTTTTTAGATTGCATGGTTGGATCCGGAATAAGCAGTTTCGCCTTGTGTCCGAAATATAGTATACCAAAATATAGTATACCACTCGACACCTTTCGCATCCGAAAGGTGTCGAGTAGTATACTATATTTACGGTTTCAACCAGTCGACTGGAGAAAGCAGTTCTGAACAGTCGTACAAGGTTTATTAGATATGATGATAACTCAATCAAACCAACTACTCAATGAGATAAAATGAATGTTAAGAACAAATAGAGAGTGGAGTATAGTTATGATTCCAAATCGCTATTTATAGGCAAACTGGGAGTCATGATTCCAATCGCTATTTATAGGCAAACTGGGAGTGTGTCTAAATACTGTGGCACGGATCGTGGCTCGCAGATACTCCTCGATACCCGGGGACATTTTGGACAGCGTTTACGATGTCGACACTCTGAAGCCAAACTCCTCGACACCCGGGGTTAGCACGGACAATGTTTACGATCTCATCACTGGAGTCGATTTTGAGCCCGAAACCCACAGCATGTACATACAACACTTTGGTGTATGGTATAATAGAAGGAGTTGTTGTAAGATGAGAATTTATGTGAACTCTCAAATTTTTGAGGGAGAGCCTCGAATTTTTTTGCGAGAAACTTCGAAAGTGGACCGTACTTTGAATTGCGGACTTTCTTGAAATTCTCCATTAGAGGGAAAAGATTGCGCTGTAAAGGAATTTCTGCCTGGCAGTGAGAAGCGGCTCAAAAAATCGCACAACGTATTGTACTCAGCTGCACGATGCTCATTTTGATGTGGTATGCCGGAGTAGTAATAGTATTTAGCTAAACGACTGACCAAATCTGCTCGATGCATCAGTGTTTTGAGAGGAGGGTGATCCCAAACCAGCAAGATTGGCGCACTCGCTACGTACGGGTTAAAGTGTTCTATTGCGAAAACAGTTGCGAGGGTCTCCAACTCAATAAGTGCGTCTCATAGTTAGTCAGAGAGCGACGGCAGTATGCGATGGGATGTTCTCCTTGGTTTTCTTGTTGGTTTGAAATAAACATGCGCCAGTTGTGAATACATCGGTATGAGTCTTGTATGGTTGTCCGAGAGTGGAGGGATACAAAAAAGAGCTTCAACTAAAGCTTATTCCATCAATGCTGGATGCTTGCTCCTGCGCATCGATCCACTCGAATGGGGTGTTTTGATTAATAAGTTGTGAAGCGGTGTAGCGATGATGGAAAAACGCAGTACATAGCGACCAAAGCAGGAGCCAGCTAATAACAATAAATTTACGCCTTTGCACCGTCTGTGCGCTATATATTAGCAATGCTCTCTACCTTGTCAGGGTTAGGACGAGTTTCATTTTTGCTAATAAAGACACCTGAAATTGTACTTCTGTTTGGAAAAAAGGGCATTTTCCAGAGTAACTTTCACTTCAAAAGCTATTATGCGCTGGAATGCTTCCTCTAAGTCGATCAAGTGTTGCTCTACCGATTGGTTGACTGTTATGATGTCGTCGATGTAGGCGAAACAGCATGATCGTAATTCCCTCACCAAGCTGTTGCTACCATTTGAAACGTGGCGGGGGCGCCTTTCAATCCTTGTGCAATCGCTGTGGAATGATGCAGTCCTGAAATTTAAGAAAACCTTTGCGTTTCTATGTTTTCCTTTCAAGGGTATCTGAAAAACACTTAAAATCGAGTACCGTGTGAATTTCCTTTCTGCTAAAAAGATCTAAAATATCTTGCATGTGCGGTATGTGACAATTCAGTTTCATCAATTTGAAAATGATCTACTGTGAAACCCACATCAGATTAAAGGTTGTGCGTGCCTTCACCTGAAGGGGTGTAGCGGTATATAGACAACTATGTATAAAAAGGCCTTAGCACTATGCACTAGATTTATGCACTTCATTCAATACATTATAATATTGGACATGAGACTGAGGGATGGGGAGAGAGCCGATAAACTGGACTTCTTGAACGACTCACTCCTGCTCCCGACTCACAGCTGCTTAAGTAGGCTTCCATGCGTTGCTTGATCGTAACGTGCTATGCCTCGTCTCATAGCTGACCTCGGGTGACAACGTGTACATGGCGACTCCATATCAGATAAAAGGTTCATGAGGCCTTAATCCGATGGTGTAGCGGTATTATGGTGTATCACAGAGACTTGGGGTCTTCACTTATTATAGAGATATTAACAAGTGACGGGGGAAAGGTGAGGAGGTAAGTTGAAGGCGGTGAGGTGAGGTGAGTCGGCCGCACGCCGACGGCCTAGCTACTGGTGGAGCCGGCAGCAGCTCAAATCACTCCGGCTATGGTTTTGATGTCTATGATGACGACGCTTAAGAGATTGATGGCTCCCGGCATGATGACGAGGACACGACACTAGCGATGCCCACTCGTTCGTTGCTCTTGTTTTTTGAATAGGGGGGAGAAAATCCATGCTTTTGCCAGGGAAGGCTTGTGCTGGGGAGCCATTCGTGATCGTTCTCAACTATGTGTTCCACATCCGAACACCTCGAAGGACGACTCATCGGCCCAAATTAGCCGCACGTTATCTCACGCCGAAAGAACGCAAGAGAGCAGAGGAATTACACACCTTCCAATCCCCACTGGTGCAATCAAGGTTAGCAGTAAGTGGGTTCAGGAATAAGGCTAACAATGCACAAGTAATAGTACTGCAAAGGTGAACCTCTTCGCGAACAACGCCGGAGAAATCTCT
>KZ345643.1:8886-19268 GCA_002352805.1 Teladorsagia circumcincta
CTGTTAGTGTCGTTAGAGAGGAGCGCCTAGAGCCTTCTTAAAGCAACAGACTCAACAGGGTCGAAGTGGGCGTGGCGTACAGGAGCAAACCTCCTCCTGCCAGCCGTGGAGATTTGTTCACGACCACGATTCGCATCGTGTATCGACCTTTGCGGTCGTTTGGGGCCACAGCGACGATTTGAAGTCGATTCACTATGCAAACGTGAACGTGAACGAACTTAACGGCTGGCAAGAGGAGGGGCGCTCCTGTACGCCACGCCCACTTCGACCCTGCTGAGATTGTTGCTTCAATGAACGCTGCACTCGTCATAATCCTCTACAGAAAGGAGTATGGGACGTACGTGAATCGGGGGCGTTGCGGTATCCAAGAGAAAAACCGTAGAGGTTGAACAATAAGGTGAAGATCTGAAGAAATTCTCGTGATCAACATGAAATGGGCATTTGTATTCAGACTTACCAGAGCCATCACTGGAGAGGTCAGAGTTGTTTTCACAGCGCAAATGAATCGCCCTATCGTGAGCATTTATACTTCCACATTGGTGACGAAATGTGTTTTTGCGCTTAGTCGAACAATGAAAAACGTCCTCACAGTGCGAGCGCTCACCATGTATTAAATTTTTTTAATAAGTTTATGTATTGGAAACTAAAGTACAGCGATTTGTGAAGCTTCTTCAAAAGTTTTGACTTGCTGGCCAGGATCATACGTGGAGAAATGCTCGACAGGTCGACAGAATGAGTCGTAGTTGGCCCGCTGGGAGAATGGTGTCGTAAAACCTGGGGGAAACATTGAGCAAAGGTGGGTGCTTCTTCGAGAGGAGTCGAAGGCGCTGCTTGTGATAGGGATTTTGTGTTTGGATGTAATAAATGTATTGTTTTTACACTTACAGGGGGAACTACTGTTCAGCAAGAAGTGCAGTCTTGAGTGCAAAATTCATGAGCGTATATCGTCAAAGTTGGAATCTGCTGTACATATTTATCTTTTATGGGAAGCAGAAATTTTGTAGGCCCATGTCTGCTTTAATTTTTGTGTAAAATTGTTCGACAGGAGGTGTAGTCGTTAAAAGAGTGCCGTGGCTGCAACGACTTTTCAGCTGTACTCGAGCGGAAATCCGCACCACGCGCATTATGCACCACACACAGCAGTTGTCATTTTAGCTTGGAGTAATCCGAAACGTTCGCTATGGTTCCTATGAGAATGTGTCTCCTTTCACTTATACAGCAGAAAAAAACCTTCGATGTTGACAAAAGTCGCATTGAAACATTTCAACAAAGTTGCTACCATTCTGACATTTCAACTATATTGAAACAGGAACATCTACGCATTAGAACTGACCGATATAGTACTATATTAGTTACACACTTGTTCACTTTAATCGGAGGTGCTCAAAGAGAGCACACTGGAGAAAATGATGTGCACAATGGTATTCAGTGAGGAAGCACCTTCTATGTCAGAATGTTTTTCTTGTATTGCAACATCTTGAATCCCATTTTAAATTCAGTTTTCGAAGCATGGTTTTCGGCAATGACTTGTTGGCCCACATTGTCTTTCGCAATGATCAAGATCAATGTAGTATTGCTCATAACAGTTCTGTATCATGAGCACCCATGTTCGGCTTTCATAGACGGGTAGATAAAACGTTTTCGTGTATATTTCGTAAAGATTTATTGTTAATCAACCATTCACTCGAACGACTTTTCAAAGAACTCATTTCGCGGAAATCTCAGAGGCAGCCTGGTGCAACCCGTTACCTTCGACCACAAGTCAAAGGCAGAACAGCGATTGTACAGATTTCGTCAGAGGTGAACAACAAAGCTAATACGTCGTCACGCTTTGTGACCCGTTTCGCTTCCATGTCGGCAAATAATGCACTTTTCCTAGTGCAGGCACGTCTACAGGCAGGGTGTGAATCGTTAGGCGATGTTTGTTTGACTGTATTATACCAATGTCTACACAATATATTATACAATTTCAAATATTAGCTTTTACACAATGACTTTGTGAATGCACACAGGGTGGCTAGAAATTACGGTAGTAAGAGCGTGCCGCTCGAAGTTTTCAATTTTGAACACTATGAATTTTAGCTTCATATTCTATGCACTTTGATATGTACTTTATTTTGAAAAACTCAGTGTTCCATCTCTGATTGATTGCATCACATAAAATGTATCAATTCCGGAATGCACTATCCTTCACAGCCTCGAGGATCAGTTATCATTTTCCTTGGACTACTTGCTCGATTGTGTCACAATGAAAGACAATTCGGGCTCCACGAACAATATCCCAACGTACTTGCTAGCATTGCTGGAATTGAGCTCGTTCCATCTGTCGTATGGTCGGTAAAAATGCTATCGACCGCACTTTGTTGCCGCGTGATGTTGACAATCTTGAAGGTCGTGTTTACGATTGAAAGGCCTCTTTAGAATTGAGCTAGAGGTGGTCAGTAGTGACGGAACAGAAAAATCAAGAAAAATAATGTAGAACCCAAGAAATGAGACCACTTTTTGCCTGCTGGTTTGGCGTTATCCGTGTTTCATCGGAGCTGATCTCATCAATTATAACTCTAGCTTCTATTCAGGTGGTCAGAGGTAGACTGCTAACGGTTGGAGCGCCGCTCCGATTGCGTCGCGGGGGCGTATCCTTAGCTGCGAACCCTTCCGAGGTTCGTCTGTCTTTCTACTAGGTAACTTTCTCCTTTTCCGACCTTTGAACTTATCGTGACCCCTTTCAAGCCTTTAAGAGGAAGTTTACAACCATGAAAATGCCTAATTTCTGTCTCATTTAAGCAAATAGAAAGGAAAGCAAAGCTAAGCGGCGTTGCCTCAATCCCGTTATCGATCCATTTATCGATCTTTTTCTTTTGTGAAAAGATGGCTCGCTTCTGGGTTGTTTTGAGTAAAGAAAGCAATCGGCCCACTGCGACCGGAAAGTCAACTTCAGCCTTTCGGTGCTGGTCTTCACTTATTAACAGCAATCACAATTCAGTACGCCTCGGACCTCAGATGCCTATAAAACTGGGCAGTAAGAATTATCTCGGAACCTTCAACTTCAGCTGATGACCCTACAATGGGGAAAAACTGGGCATCAGGGCAAGATTAAGCGCCAAACACAATGCGAATTTGTTCTGTGCCAAAAGGAGATCGGTAATTCATTAGAAGAACTGCCAGCAAATTCCTACCATCTCAAGTTCTATGAAAGTCTGTGCGAGTTTGCCGGAGACAATCCACTGCTGTCAGCGTAATCGGGACATTGACTAGTTGAGCAGTCGCTCTTCGAAACCTTGGACCTACTCGACAACAGCATGAAATTAGTTTCCAGGAGGAAGTGACCACTCTGGGGTGCATTACTCTTTTGTGTTTGATAACCTTCCACTAGTATGCTGGTTGTTAATTCGGTTTTTAGCTACATTGATCTGGTCTGTAATCTTTTTATTTTGTTACCGTAGATTTTGCCCGTCATGTACTAAGCACTAATTATTTATTTGTTTTTTTCATTATGATAAAAAAATAACATTCGGCTCCGTGCCCACCTCTTCGATTCCGCAGTTCCTCCTGCCCTAACCTACGGTCAGCGTTATCCAACGCGTTGTCGAGAGGACGAGCTTGGAGTCACCCTATACACGCAAGTGCAGAGGAGAATCCGGAGTTCCGAACCATGACAACAGTCGAAGAACTTGGACGCTGCCGTTTTCGCCAAGGAATCGAAGATCAGGTGGGCCGGACACGTCATGCGATTTTGTGATGACCGTTGGACCGGAGCGGTTACCGAATGGATCCCTCGGAACGTCAAACGAACACCTGGACGACCGCCGGCCCGATGGTCAGACTTCTTCACGAAAGGAATGAGATGCTACGTGTCTCGAGTAAGTAGGATCCACTGGACAACTCTGGCACGCGACAGGGACAAATGGAGACGTTGCTGGCGCTCGCTCGAGCAATTCGATGATCAACGGGACGACAGGTGATACAGGTGATATGAAAATTCTAAAAAAATATCGCTGGGATAGAGCAGAGAAGAAGCTTACAATTGATATATCAGTTGTTCAGAAATCGCAACAACTGATAGCGGTATGTTCAAAAAAGGTTGTGACCAGGTAGAAAAAAATCGTAGATTGATTCCTTCTGAAAGGATATAAAGTTACAGCTACTTGTAGGTGTGGCTAATTTTCACGATATGGCCTCCCATTTCGTACGCCTGAAATCAATGAATGCACTGGCAAAACGTATGGAAGAGAAACACGATGTTTCGTAGGAAAGACAAATTGTCTTCGAGCGGTTTGTGACATGTTGTTAAACATGGAGTATCAGTAGAAATTTTCCCGTAAAAAAAGTGACAATACTTATATGACAACCCAGTAGAAGAAGAAAAGGTTGAAAAAGGCTTCCTTATAGCAGTCATTTGAGATCGAATTCGCGGGGGTTGATAATGAATTTGTTGAAGGCGAGTTGAGTGCTAATAGAAGAAAGGGAAGAAAAACGCCAGCAAAGCCTTCAAACAAAGGCTTCCCTTCTTCTCCTTAGAAATTAAGGAAGAGGCGTGGCGGACGAGTTGATCGGACTGGCATGATTCACCAGCATTTATTGCTGGCTCGCATCAGCAAGGAATGCGGCATCATTCGCATTTGTACCAATACAAACAGGGACATTTGCGTCAGTACACGCAAAGAGGAAGCATCAATTTCGAACCGTGGGATAGTTCTCAACAATCGTGCGAGAATTTGCATCCAAGCACGCGATATCCACGGCGGGTAGGGGGCGTCGCACCGCGGATGGGGGCACGCCAACTTCTAGAGCGTTCAACTCCCTTCTAGTGATTTTCCAAGGTGTGTCTTTTGTTCAGTAAGATTCATATGTTTTGGCTAGGGTAAATGCATCGTTTCCACCCCATTAGTGTTGAAGGCAAAAACTCCTTCTGGGACTGGACTCCAACTCCTCTCTTCTTGTGACCTCGGCATGTAAGTTGTAGATTTATTAAATTTCTTGTGCCTTACGGGGTTGTTAGGTGGAACATTTATTTCAATGGCCTAACGTTTTGACTGAATCGTCGTCTTCAGAGGGGTTGGTTCAAGTATGTTACCTTAATGTTCTCCAATTTTGCCCGGTACTTCGGTGGTTTTGGTATAGTTTCGCAGTTGAAGATTAGAATCTTGTCTACTTCAAACGAGATTCGCAGCACCATTTCAAATGAACCTTAACCCTTTTTGAAATTATTTTTCTGCGATGCCAACAGACGGGTTTGTGAACTGGAGCACTACCGAGCGATATTTTGTCGGAGTCTGTTTTGTTGGATTCGACTTACACCATCACAACATACTCTGAAGATTTATTCTGCAGCAATGAAGAAGCCAGCGAACGATTAAACAAAGAACAAGTAGGGTGCCTTAGGATCGCGTGGCAATTCGCAGAGTAGACCTCCACATTTGGAATCCTTCAGCTTGCACACATCCTTCACTTTAGCCCCACTTGCGCAGCCGGTCTTGTCTCCCTTCTGATACAAATCTGTCTTCTTAGGAGCTCTGAAAAGGTGAAATATGAACGATCGGCAAAATTGCTTAAGAGCCATGTACCCTCCGTACGCCAGGTGCATGTCAACTTGGACCTCAGAACACAAGTTAAGACGGTCTTTACAAAACGTAATTGGGTGCATCTTAGTTGGATGGGCATGCCGTTCTTTGAGCACGGTAGACGCGAAGTGTATGTACGTGGGGACTGGTACCTACTGCTATGACGTAACGAGACGCTGAAGAAATAACTCGCACATTTCCACGCACGTCGAATGGCTCCCTCACCTCCCACCTCTTCCACCCCTCCTCACTCCCCCGAATTGGTTACGTTCCCCCTTGCACACAAATCCTTTGCTTTGCACAGGGCGCGAAAAATGCCTCTCTTCTTTCTTCTCTATCTTCTCCCCGAGGCTCAGTCCACGGATTCTTGGTCATAGCAATAATCGCTAGCCGCACGCACATACCTTTGCGCCTAGAGTAACCGATAGATCAGTGTGCCCACCCGACTAGCTTTGCATCTGTTTGTTTTCTGTCGACTGAATGATTACCCGGTGCAGTTGTTTTCTATCAACCGTCACTGATCACAGCTATCAACTGTGAATCACCACTATAAACTGCAAGTGACCAGATCATCACATTTACATGAAGGCCGTCGTCACTTGTGTTGTGGAGTCTGTAGTGCACACTTAACCGACCACTGGATATAAAAATTTTGTGCTCCTTACTTTTTGTTGTAGACACACGTGAACACAGCCTCGCTTACATCACCTGAATCATCATTGCACTGCTCATAATTGCAACCCAGTTCGTAGATTTCATGATGAGCCATCTGAAAAAAAGACGATATCGTACTAATCCAAAGAAGGAGTGGGGGTGACTTACATTGGCGAATGTGTACAAACGGCTGGACTCGTAGCGTGCATCCTTCATGAAGTAGTACTGGGCTGGGAAGGTCCACTGGTTCATTGCATCATAAATAACTGCATTCTTACCTTCTTTGGTAATGTAATCTCCATCATAAGCGCTGAAATCGATGAGAACATTTGAAGTGCCAGGGGAAGCAGGCTATGAGAAATAGGATGTTGTGCTTACTAGTGGACATTCTGTCCATTGTCCAAGGATTCGCTGACGGAATGAGAACAATTTTTGGTCAACTTCAGGGCTTTTTCTTCGAGGGCGCAGCTCCAACTCTGAAACACTTCATGGAAATAGATAGAAACGACAAGTCTTTAGCATATATATGTCACTTGCTTTAGTTTCGGTTCCTACCCACGTGTTGTCGGTTGAATAGCTCAGAATAATATTTAGCTGTTGCTTCAGTCCCAAAGCCCTAGATCTGGGCTAATTGTAAGATTCGCATATTAAAGGCGAAGTTCGCGCTCAGACCTACCCGAGCCCTTAAAGTGGTCAGAAGAAGAGAGGCTAGTGCAGGGCTCCTCCCATCATCCTACACCGAAAAAAGGACCCTGGACACTAGGCACCAAGGATTTTGGCACGCTTCTGCGGTTGTGGCACGCCCCACCCACCGCTGGATATCTTGTCTGCGTTGCAATGTTGACCTACTAGGCTATCTCTACACGTACTTCTCTACCACTCTCCGCGCTCCCATGATCTCTCATCCCTCAGCTGATCTTCGGAACTTTTCCGCAGCGTGGAGCAAGAGGCTCGTATTTCCTGTGTATTTCAGGATTTTTTTCTTTTTTTCCTCTCTAGCGGTCCACCTCTTGCCCTTGCTTTCACATTCGAGTGAGATTACCTCATCATCTGATCCTGAATTTTCCTTCAAAGGAATATTCCGCGGAAAAGGCTCCGCCCCCGTTACCACAGAAAACGATACCTCAAAGGAATCTTCCACGGAACGGGTGACCATTCTGTCTTGTGTGTAGGATTAGTATCACCGAAACTAAAACTTATGTTCCGATCCTTTCGCTATGCTCATGAGGGTAGGGGTTTATGGTATCGCGTTTCTGTGGTAATGGGTGCGGAGCCTTTTCTGGGAAGATTCCTTTAAGGGTGTGAGCTTTATTCTAAGTGACATCCATTAGTAGTAAACATAAGTTCTAATCAGAAACTGTCTCGCTTCATAACTTCCACATTGTACCATGCCATAAATCGCAAGATACGGGGCATTGTGGTGGCAATAAAATAGAACAGGTTGAAATATGTCCTTTTTGTTGAAAACAGAACAAAGTGTTAAGCGGTGGAGGAGGCACTTCTTGGTACGTAAGCAATTTCATTTCTCCGAAGCTCGTGCCTCCTTCAACGCTTAGTCCTGATGGGTGCCCTTGTATTACGATAGTGCCATAAAAGTTTCCCCGGCTATGTTTGTTCGCTTGTTTTCGTTCGTTGCTTGCAAACACAAAAAAGGACGCCCAAAAATGGATTTATGGCATCCACCTTTTTCCGTTGTTTTTTATTTGAATAGATCCACTGCTCATGTTCATCAAAATGTTGTAAAAACTTGGGTTTATCGAGCGCTCTCGCATGCCACCTGCTGGCATTCGGTTCGACATTTCAAATGTAGTGATTTTGATGTCACTAGTAAAAAAAAACATGAGCCAGCCAAAATAGGAACCCCTGTCAATGAATGACAGCGAACAATTGAGCTGAAAAGCACGTACACGAGATAGAATTGCTGCTTCAAAACGTACTATAGGGAAGAAACAAAAGCAAGAAAAAATGGTCGCTAAACGAGATCTCTCCATGGCCGGAGGTCTCGGCTCATTTTTTCCCGTAGAAATTTTGCAGTTTGAATTGGGAATCCTCTCACCACAGTTGCACAGTTACACCTTTTTTGATAGCAATAGCCTATAACGAGGTGAAAGCGTGGCCGGCGTATGACTTTAAAATATCTACAAAAGGCAAAAGTATGCAATAATTTGACCACTTCGAAACTTAAAGGCACGGGTCGGGAGCGAATTTCGATATTATTTTGTTTAAAAATTAGATAAAAATTGCGAAGAGGAACGTCAATGAGGAGAAATAGCAAACAGTAGTCATAGAAATTATTGAAATTTCCTTTCTTACGTCGGCCGTAGAATGACGGAGAGAATCAGCGCTGCGAGGAGAGGGAAAGCGCGAAAGAGCACGTTGTACATGAGAGGGCGCAGGCATCATGTGTGCCGCAATAGTGATGGCAATAAGGCAGCACAGAAGTCAACACAGGGTCGGTCCTATCGTTGCTACTTTTGAAAAATTTTTACGACCCCTCTCCTAACGTACGACCCCCCTTCCAAGTCCATC
Organism: Teladorsagia circumcincta; assembly: GCA_002352805.1. Lineage (NCBI taxonomy): Eukaryota > Metazoa > Nematoda > Chromadorea > Rhabditida > Trichostrongylidae > Teladorsagia > Teladorsagia circumcincta. The sequence goes on from KZ345643.1 coordinate 17,631, forward strand.
CAAGTACGACCGTCCTCCAAGTCCATCCAAGTACGACCCCCCGTTGCTACTTGTAGCAACATAGGGCTGACCCTGAGTTAACGCCTTGGCGCCGTTGCCTCCCACTTTCGAGTCGCGACAGTGCCGCGCCTCCAGCGCATGGGGATTTCTCTTCCTCACTCTAAGGGCGATGTTAGACTGCGAGTTGAGCGATTTGCTAGCGAATCGCTGGATACGAGCGTTGCACCAGGGAATCGAACGTTGCACCAGCGAGTCGAACCATGTACCAGCGACTCAACTGTGGCGGGACCCAACGTTCAAAGGAAGTCCTGCAATTTTCAAGTGTCACTGGACAGTAAGCATTGTTTGAAAGTTACGGGCTTTTTTTAAACAATGGGTCCCGCCACTGTTGAGTCGCTGGTACATAGTTTGACTCGCTGACACATAGTTCGACTCGCTGGTGTGAATCGAGCGAATCGCTCGATTCGCAAAGTCTGACATCGGCCTTAGAAAGACTCCTTCTCGACACCAATCCCGAGCCGTGGCTTCAAATCTCATTAGCGTGACAGTATTGCTGGTTCTCATTAGGATAGGATAACAATATAGCAAATACTGAGCATATTTTAGTTGAGCTAAATTGGACTATTTTTTCAGAATGAGTGCGTTTATAGCTAGAAAATGATCAAAATCATGTGTGTCAAGCATTGGACCACATTGTTGATAACAGGACTTCAACATCCCTGACTGGTTTGCTCTCAACAGAAGGAAGCCCTTATATGTGAGGATGAAATTTCGTCACCAGACAATTTACATGACTTTGAACTCTTTCCACCATCGGCTATCAGTTTGAGTTTTTGATTAGATTTAAAGGTATTTTGGCGCTATCGTAGGATACGGAGGCATTGTGATGGCAGTACAGTTTGAACCACGTGAAAGTTTCCCTTCTTGTTTTAATGGGGACCTTAGACGAGTAGGAACGACTCCTGCATGTGTAAACAATTTTCATTTTTTTTTTAAATTTTTCCCTCTCCTAAGCTAAGCCTTGGAGAATGCCCCTTATTTTGTGATAGCGTCAACATTTTTGGGCGACTACGAAGTAACCGTTAATCCTGCACTAACCATTTTGTAAAGATTTTTAGCTGGTGGAAGAGTTTTGCCTTCATGGCCAGGCGATGTCCCTTGAGCAAGTGCATATCGTAATCCATTGTGAAAATGCAGAATTTTTGTACGAGTGTCATCGTCCATAAAGTTACCATGGTTCTGGCAATACTCTGTAATCACAAAGAGTGTTTGGCTATCGTGACTGTAGACAAAGACTGTAACCCTCCGCATAATCAGCTTCTTCCTATTTTCTCCAGAGGAGGGTGAGATGATGCTAAAGATGATGCTATCTCAATGTTTGTTCCATTTCAGCAGCAGACATTGAGATAGCATCCACATCGTCATTCATTAACAGTAAAATATTAGGTTAGGCCGTGAGTATTGACCGTTTCTGACACCCTAATAAAATTTTAAGACTTTTCTCACAACTCAGAACGCTATATTCAATGATTGCCCCAGATTCTTTCCTCATTCAAGGAAGGAACTGTATTTGTATGCGCCGTCCTCATAAGGGCGATGTCAGACTGCAACCATCCGGCGATTCGCTAGCGAATCGCC
>KZ345643.1:19524-36675 GCA_002352805.1 Teladorsagia circumcincta
GGCGATTCGCTAGCGAATCGCCGGATGGTCGCAAAGTCTGACATCGCCTTAAAGGAAGTATGCTAGGCAAAGGAAAAGCTGCCTAATCCAATAAAGCCTCTGCCCAACAAATACTGGCCTATTTTCCTTCTTCGCAACATAACATCGTCTAAAGTCAAGAAAAAAACATACGTGCAGCTCTAACGTAGAAACCGGAAAGGCCCAACACGAAGGCGAATAGCTGAAAAATCCTTCGTTGACCATGACTCAAGTGTGTTTTGATTCCTACTTACCGTGAGCATTTTTGATGAGTCGGAAAACCTAGCCGAAAAGGACGGTTGTGCCTTTTTGAGTTGAGCTCGGCTTTTATCCTCATGGTTAGATGACGAGGTTTCTTTTTGCATCTGGCTGAGTAAAGAATGCGATGCCTTTACATGATCGGCCACCCCCGACAAGCACGCAGCTGTCCCCAACATCGGTTGTTTGTTAGCTTCAAACTCCCGAACTACAAAAACTGTTCCCCTCGTGTTTGTTTTCAGTGCCTGAAAATTTTTGGCATGCCTAATGTATTAGGTTGAAGTTGGTCGATTTCTTTTTACCCTCGCCATCTTTCCCAGACGATGTTTGTGTTGTTCTCCGCGGAGGAGCAGGTGACAACCTTATTGTGCTCTCAATTACGGTCGATCGCACGTACTCGTCTTAAAGAAGAACTAAAGTCGCCCATTCCAACACATGTTCATCACTGTCTGATCTCGAGTTCCGTCTGGGACCACAGCAGGGGGAGCCCGGAATATTTGTGAATGTGGAGGACCAGGCTTGCTGGAAGGGAGTATTTGTTGAACGTGGTTCGGAAAGCTTCGTCAAGGCTACTACGGCCCTGAGGACCAACCACGTTCCGGACATTCAATGAGCATGGAAGAGCTTCATGAAGGCAACCCGGCTTCGGCGTCCGTCAAACTGCAATAGAACTTCACTCCTAGTGCACCAGGTGTCGTTTCCGTTGAACCGAGGAAAAAATTGTATACGCTGATGAGACGGAATTCTCACCAGGTATACAATTTCTCCAGGGCTCAGCGAACGACACGTGGTGCACTTTGGACGAGTAGCCTCGGAGGACACTTGTGAACATCTCCTGAAGTTTGCTGTTCAAAAGTCGTAGTTTTGATCGGTTTGACAAGCGGCTACTGGGGTTAGAAAGTGCGTAGTCTATTTAAGGACGTACGGAGGCATCAGTCGGAACACGCAGCCCAGCAGTGACAAGGAGCCGCAATATGTGAACTCCACTCAGGGTAGGTTCCGCTCTCCGATTGTAGGATTGCATCACTACAGGTTCCACCGATACCACCGCTGTTAACGCAGACACCTACTGCTTGCACCTACGTAGACGTGCTTCGGAAATCGCGAAGTTGTAGCTTTTGCGAACACCTCAAAACAGACATCCACTGATTCCTGACGCCGAAGATTGCTCATCTCTGTGAGAAATCGCAGATAGATGGAGGACATCTGTATACAGTTGTGGCAAGTACGGCGCCTGATCAAGATGGTTTGAAAAAAAACTTGTGAATTATTGAAAACCAGATTGGTCCCCCGTCAACCGCCGGGACATTGCTTCCTTGCTTTGCGCCTTTCGCTACTCCTTTCCATCTGTGGCACTAAAATCTCATAGAGGATGCATATGCACAGGAAAGGATGTTTTTATAGTAGAGAACACCACCACAGTCATGGTATGACGTTAGGAGCGACATTTCAATGCTAAACTATACCTTGGAATGTTAAAGATTGGTTTCCCTCTCTCCTCCCCATTCTCCTAATTCCTCCTTCCCCTTTACTACCTCCAGCTGCTTCCTTCTGCAGCATTATGTGGAATGAATGAGAATCTCTCCAAGTAAGTGTTTGTATAGCCTTTGAAGTGATATCACAATCACGCCATTGCAAAACACTGACAGTGCAAGTCCTGCGAGCTACCCAAATCTGATAGCGGCTTGTTTATTCCATGAGCTTCCTTATCCTTCTATTTTATAAACCGCTAACTTGGTGTGTCGGTTTGTATGTCTGTATGTATGTATGTATGTATGTATGTATGTATGTATGTCCGTCCGCAAAATGAAAATGAAGTGATTTTCAAAATTTTCATTTTGCGGACATACATACATACATACATACATACATACATACATACATACATACAAACCGACACACCAAGTTAGCGGTTTATAAAATAGAAGGATTCTCATCTATTCGGCAATTGCTTATGGCTCAGCCTAATACTTGCACTTTAGGAATCCACACGTAGATGACAAGTTGCTTTCTGAACTTAACCGTTCATCTTCAGCCCTTATCTTCTGCCAAATTCTTATCATAAAAACAAGAACTTGAAGGAAGCATTCACGCTCGCTGGAACGTTGAAATTGCTACCCATGCGTTATCAGTCGATTAGGTGTGAGATAGATAAATTCGGACGAGCGTGACCCCGTGGGGGATACGATGCCATAAGATAAGGAGATACGGCTGCTAAGAATAAGGTGCACTCCAAAATGAAAATAGAATGACGTATCATATCTTTCCGCCGCCATTGCTACCCTTTCCACATAGATGAGTCTTGATTTTTGCCTACCGGACGTGGATTTCGGCGGCTCATCACTCCGTTGATGAGGCGCTACTGCCAGTGAAACCCAACGTGTTGAAACATTTGGCAGGACCCCTATCCACTCCAGTACACTGCATTTCTTATTGTCTCTATGAGAATTATCGTGGACAGTTCCTTCGAGCAAAAATATCTCCCATGAAATTTTTAACCTCCCCCACCTATTCTTGCTTGCACCTTCTTATGAGCGCATTTAATATCTGCGGCGCTCCTTATTGTCGATTTACCCTTAGTATATACAGTAGCGGCCAAAAAAGTTCTCCGAAACGGGTCCCCGTACATTTTTTCTCTTTGAAGGCCCAAAATGAATTGGAGACTTTTCTACCAAATGGCTTGAATGCTCATCAAGAACACGAAAATACCAAAGAACAACTATATCAATAACTGAAGGGAATTGTACAGGCGAGAACAAAATTATGCACGAAGTACGGTTCCGGTGAACACTTTTGACCGCTACTGTAATTGCATCGATTTCACTTATCATTTATACGCTTGTAGAAATGATAAATATGTATACGACATATACAGGGGTGGGCAAAAAGGTGGCTTCATGTAAAAAAAGTGTGTCTTGTGACGTCATCTGTCATCACCGTCCAGCTCAAAGAGGGTCTACCATTCTTGAATCGGATTTCTGGTATAATTTGCAAGAGGCAATAGCTTCAACAGTCCGAGGCCGCTTTCGATCAGCGTTTCAGACGAAATCGGAATGGTCCATGGCCCGCCAAAACCTTGTTGAGCTCCTACCGTCCACCATGTTTCCAGAACGTAATCTTCTGATGTTTTCGAGGTAGAAAGTCATTATAAACTTCTTCCATAGATTAGGATGTGCTCTCAAATATCACATGGAATCCTTCGTTTTCAATTTGATGAATTATACTTATTTTCCTTCCAATGTGGAAGGGAGCGACTCTTTTTTTGCCTTCTTGCCGGTATATGTACATTTATACGGCACACGTATGTGCTTTATATGACGTGCCATGCCGGTTCACGGGCGAAGGGATGTGCACGAGTCAAGCATCCACGCGAACGGTACCTCAAGCAATACTATTAGATTGGTCCATAATTCTTCCAACAAACTGGCTAAATTTTGATTTTAATACTTTTATTATGTTTTTTTTCAATTCACCAACATAAGCACCATCGGTATTCACAACCTCTGCCAACGTACTAGGAGCTGTTCAATGCCTTTCTTGTAGAACTCCACTGATGGCTGATCGACTGGATGTCGATTTTGACATCATGATAGTTGGAACGAGTCTTTTTTGTCTAGGAGGTGGTTTCGGGAAAAATCAGGCAGTCATGTGTTAGCACGAGGTCAGGGCTATGAAGGGGACTTGGAACAACTCTCCGTCCACGGGTCTTTGAATTTTCCTGGATTTTCTTAACAATAGGTGGTTCAATAGCGTCGTAAAAATGTTGATTTCTCTCGTACTAAAACCTTTGCACTTTAGGTGTGGATGGTTCACTTCCGCATTGACTGCGACATCAACATGTAGGGGTTTCTAGAGTTCAACTACTCTCGCATCAAACCAAAAGCCCGGGAAGGCCCGACTTGGACGAAGTTGAATATTAGCAGCCGAAGCTCCCGAAGCGTTTAAGCTAGACTCTTGCCGCTTGTTTATTTGTTGGCACACTGTACCCACCGTCACCATCAGCAAATGTGATGGTTGGTTAATCGAAGAAACCACAGTAAGTAGACTTGAACATGACGTTGCCACTCATGTTTTGAGCTAATTCGGGCCCAAGGCATGTAGGATCCAAACTCATTATTTCTCGATCTTCACAAGTCTCTGGAGATGTCTTGGTACTGCCACCCGTACGCATCAAGATTGCCCTCATCAATGATCGATGGTCTTTCCAAATCCCTTCTCAATAGCGTCAGGTAAAGCGATGTGATTGCCACTCACGGTGTGGTTGGAGTGTGGATCATCTTCGAATAAAAACGTCAACGCTGACTAGAGTGAAGTGTCGGTGCACCGTGAATTGAGAGTGCGTGTCCTTGCCCATCTTCTGCTTGAACACATGGTGTAGCAAGACTTGCGGAAGATTGCAAGCGGTACCTGTAAAAAACAAGGTCACGAAGAGCTTTTTGCGAATACGGTGTATTAGCTGTAATAAGAAGCGAAGCAACGAGCTGGTTGTGTGGCTGAAATTCCGGAAGAGGTTGCTACCTCAGCAAACGTTTTGCGGATTTTTCGGATCGCCAAAAAATTTTCCCATCAAATGTAATTTTTTGGAAGACTTGTAGACCAGCCTGATACAAAGTATCACTTTGCTGCTGGGTTGTGAATAAAACTTCCGCCCTAGACGAGACTCGAACCCTCACCTCTTGCTTACCGGGCAAGTGTGTTACAAGTCACGCTACCGGGGCACCATTTTATCCAAAAAGCAGAGTTGGGATGGAATGGCCCCAGTAGCGTAACTTGTAGCGCATTTGCCGGTAAGCAAAGGGTGCGGGTTGGGCCCCGTCTGGGGCGAAAGTTTTGCTCACAACCCAGCATTCTTGTGAAACATATCTCAATGTTCAAGTGCAAATAATTCTCAAGACCAAAGAAACCCTTCAAAGAAATCGGAACATTGTTGATTATTCTCGCAGAGCCCTGCAACGACAGATTTCCCGCAGAGCTCTTGCCAGCTGAGCAGCTCTCTTGCATCCGAAGAGGAGCACCTAAATCTCTCTGCTTGATTCCACTAGACTGTACCGTACGAGATAGGCGGGAACGAGCACCCTTTTCAATCATCATGGAAATATCTATGGAATCAAAAAAACTCCCTCGAAATGCCTGAGACGCATTCGACGCCGCCCATCTACACGCCACGGTCTGCGCGCTTTTCGGCAGACTTTGCTCTTTTTTCAAAGCAGGTAGTGGAGGAGCGATGTGGTTTCGGCCCACTGACTTCCAATTGACAAATTCCGGTTCCTAATTGCCATTTTTTGAGGGTTGCCCACATTTTCCATGATCTTTTTTTTGTTACCGTGATTTGTGGCTACCCTGTACATGCATGCACTGAATTTGGAAAAATTACCTCCTCTGTGAAGAATCCGGTAACAACATTTCCATTCATCCCATTGTGATCCAGGGTAATACTGTGATGTATTTGCTGAAGGAGCACGGAACACGCCTCTTTCCGTGTATGCAGGGCGCTTTTGAAATGTTGTTTGCACAGAAGCGGCTCTCGCCATTTCAATTCTCAGGAGACAAGTCGATAACGGAAACTCCGAACTTTCATAGACGACCGTTATTGGTCTGGGCATGATTCCGTCAACTATTTCACCTGCAGTCCATTTATCATCGATTTACTGGAGCGGAGTGGTCCAGTGTATCCTCCTTGCTCAAGAGGCACCCGGTCCTTCATTCCTTTCATTCAGAACTCTCGCCAAGAAGTCTGACATCTGGTCGGCGATCATCAAGCTGTTTATGTGGGGCTCAAGGAACTAAGGCGGAAACCGCTCTAGTGCATCGCAAAACCGCGTGATATTCCGGCCCAATTGTATTATTTGGCGAAAATGGCTGCGGTCCTTTGACCGCTGCCGCAGCCTAGAATCCGGGCATTTTGCTCGGATTTTTTCACAAAATACACTCAATCAGTGAGTTATGGATTGGTTAGCCATAACTCCAATAAGTGCTGGCTTGAGAGAGTCTAAAGCTAAGCCGAAGTCGATGAGCGAGACATACAACGGTGTTGTTTTTTCTTGCGATGAAATGTATGCATCAGTGAGTTTGTGATAATGTGTATGTGGTCTGTCGTGTAAGCCTCTCAAGAATTTTGTCGGGCTCAGATTGGGGTTCGTTTTTATAAATTCGTAGCACAGCGGTTTCACGGTGCTGGCAGAACTCCTCGTGCTCAATTTCCTTCTATGTCGTGACTTGTGTACGACCTGGGGTTTACGATATGCGCCGGGATGAAACTGCGCTCCAATCGAAGTCGCATGCGGTCTTACCGCGAACAGTGGAAGATGCTGGAAGCGCGGGAAAAGCCAGTTACGCGCGCAGTCGGTCAGTGTGTCAGTGTTTCGGTTCGTCTGTCTACAGTCAAGTCGGTGCGGCTGTTCGTCTTCAAGCCAGTCGAGTGGCCCATCAAGCGCAGTCGGTCTCGTCAAGCCGGAGAAGCCATCTGCCCGGCACAAGTCGGTGGACCGGCGACGTCGTCCTGACCCTGCCCCAGGGAATCGCGCACGCAACATGTCGATTCTTTATATCTCTTCTATATTTCTTCTCCTCACTTCAGGTGTGCTTAACACTATGATTCTCCTTGTATGCCATTCCATTTCACACATTCCATAGTCATTGTCTATTACGTAGTCAATATTCATATACTAGTGTTAATATAATGTGTTCTGTAGTGTAAAGCGCAGTTGGTTAGAAATACCTTACATCGTTACAATCAACGTAGTAAGCGCAGAAGTGTAATCCGCAGGCCACAAGGGTAAGGCCCTAAACTGCCCGTGGCATTCTGGGGGCGCGGCGTGGGAACCCTAGGGTTGTGGGCACCGATAATTCCCACGTTCTAGCGTGGTCCAGGTGCAGAACCCTAATGCATCCTTCAGCTGGCATCTGGTCACGACATTCTATGAAGTATTATTTCTATTTTTCGGTATCTTCAAAGAAAATAGAAAATAAATATTATCTGATATAAAACAATAAACAAATTATAACATAAATTGGTTGCTTTCAAACCTGACAAAATTCAGCTTATTGATTTTCTGCGTTTTACAAACTTAACGATTAGTTTATAGATGATACAGCAAACAGCGCCTCTCAGAAAGCACACTCACAAGGGAAGGATTCCAGGTCGGAGTGGCCATTTGTAATGAAACCTATACTCGCAGACGTGTTTTTGGGCGCTGATCACAAATCTGTCTTCCATATAAGTAAGACAGACAGACCAAGCAGGGCAGGGATGGAATGGCCGAAGGGTAGTGTTGGCGGTCGACATTGGTGAGACCATGGTTCGGGTGTCAGGTGATGGAAGCAAACATATGTGATACGCTTGCTCAACATACTCAACTATCTCTGTAAGCTGAATAGACGATCGGAACCAATTTCGAAGAGGAGGCCATCATTCGTTGTTGCTATACCTAGCTAATAACCCAAGTCTGTCCTACCATAGAGGGCAGCGAGCGTGTACATGAAAAAAAATGCCATGCAATTCTTTGAATAACGCAAGCAAGTGAGGCTATTTTTTAATGAGTATAAGTGAAAGTTTAATTCCCTCCCATGATCAGGCTTTGGCCTTTGGTTGATGGCTTGATAAAACTGGCTATATTCGACATTAGGTCAAGGTTTCAGATTTGGATCTATAGTTGTCAAAAGGGTGCTGAACACGAAGATCACCCCTGTTTGGCACGAAAATGCCTGAAACGTCCGTTACGGGTACCAGGGACGGTCATCTGCAAATGGCGCAGACACTTGCCCGAAGCTCCTCTGTAGCTACTTCACTTGTAACATAGGCTGATGATTTAATGTGGATAAATGTCTTCCAAGCAATGACTTCAGAAAAAGCAAAGGTGAGAACTCGCGAAGGAGTCGATCTCACGACCTTTTGCCTGTCGGCCCGGGCCACTGCCACTGCACTATCTTGCTTCATAACTACGTTCACAGAATCGTTCCTCAGATTTGGAGGGCAGATTCGAAATCAGCTTACGAAAACACATCTAGTGATGTATGTCCTGTTACAAGTGGCCACTTCGACCTGGTATCCTTCCCTTGTCAGTCTAAACCTTCGGCATGCGCGCTTGAATGACAGAAGAGTCGGCATTACCGGGATTTGGGGACCCTCAAAGGCAGTAATCGCGTTGGCTCGAGGGAGGATTTTGGTTCGGTCATCGAGCGTCATTGGTGGAAATGAGTCGAGAGGTGGTCTTAGCTAAATCTCAGACGCGCTAGAGGGTCTAGTCGACCGATGACGTCCAATGACGTCAATAGCACTGCTGCAAAACGGCGGTAATGAGTTGAAAGCGTTAGGGAGCCAAGACAAAACAGCATGATTGTATTGATTTTAATATCAAGTGCACGATAGTGGCTCAGGGGCAGTGATTCGCATGGAACAGCGTCAGAAGCATTCCAGATTTCAGCAAGAACAATAATTAGCAATCGAAATCTGTGTGTGTGCGTCCACCACAAATGACCTCTTGACGTTTATGTAACGTTGTGAACCATTTCTCAATTTCTCAATAAGTGAGCGTGAATTTTCTCAACATCATGACTGAACGAGGACACTTGAGTGACATTCATTTTCTACAATTTACTAATGAGTGTTGCCTTAGACTCTAGTAAAAACCACGGTGAACTTATTCCTTGAGTTCTTATATTTCCCTTGCATTCCTGAGGTGACGTCAGGAAAGTGGAAGCCATGCCAAAGCTCTTGACAACGACGTAAAGGTGAGAGCGTTGGTCGTTATAGAGTTCTCATCTGCAACCTCGTGGCAGAAGCTTGAAGCACACAATTACGAAATTAACTTTGATTGTGCTTCAATACCATAAGTGGTCTGCTACTATTTGGTCTCTGATGTGAACAAAGTCTTTGAGTTACAAACTCGAAGCACTAAGGCACTTACGAACGGTAAAACTGGAGAGTAGTAGCAAAACACGCACGTCTTCTACAATGTCTCTTGCTAGTACACCATCGTAACGAGAGTCCACCTCGTTCCGTTGGATCTTTTTATTCGTCCATACACCACAAGTGAGGAGAGCGTTGTAAGATTTATTCATAGCAAAAGTGGAGACAGTGGAAGATTAGGGAAGAACAGCACTACTAGTGCCAGACGTTTCGCAAAGTAGGTTTCCACATTTGAACCCTGGAACTTTATTACACACATCGGGCTTCTGCTTACAGCCTTTCCCATCTCCTCTTTGGTACAACGTTTTGCCTTGAGGAACACTAGAATGAATAATTGAGTGGGTGACTAAATCTGTCAGAAGTTGCAAATACATTTTCTTACTTTGTGTTGTAGACGCACATGAGCACGGCTTGATCTATCAACTTATACGAATCATGGCACACTACAAAATTGCAGCCGACTTCGTAAATGCCTTGATAAACCATCTGAAATTAGATCTTATTCCCTGTCATAGTAAAGCACCCAAAATTGTCATTCACATTGTTGTACGTGATCAAACTATCCTGGGCAATTAGTCTATACACTTTGTAGAATTGCCCCGGTAAGGTCCACTGAAACAAAGCTTTCTTAATGGCTTTTTCCGCTCCTGCTTCAGCAACGTAGCTTCCATCGTAGAAACTGAAACAGTTCAAGGTTTCCGGTGACTGTTAAGAGTGTGAGTTTTTTGAGTTTTGTAGATCTTGCTGATAAAGTGAGAACTGAGCAGGTAACTCACTAAAAGATATTCTGCCCAAGACTCAGTGACTCATCCACAGAATGAGCACAGTTTTTTGTCATTTCGAACGCTTTTTCTTCGAGTGTGCAGTTCCATATCTGTAAGACCAGAGATTACCAAGAGCGCACAAAATTTTCGATAAGACACTTTCCTGATAATGACTTTCATATTCGAATTCGGTGAAACGCTTCCCTAGCGATGACTTTATTGGTGGGCTACATGAAAATATTGGGCCTTTCAAAAAAAGTTCTATGATTTGACCAAAAAAAATCTTGAATAACGGCCCGAAAATTTTTATTTTTTGCACTATTTTATGTGGACTTTTTGCGCATCTCTCGGTGCGTAAGTTCTACTCAAAGCGACGAGTCAGGCTCGTGATTGGGCATTATGCCGCTTGGAATTGAGTTAGAGATGCGTAATGGAATGGTAGTAGGGAAAGAACGAAAAGCAACCGTCGACAAAGCCGTCAGGATCCCATATCCCACTAGCAGTGAAGGGAGCTGGCTTGGAAGAGAGGCACGTCCAAACGAGTTTCCGAACATGCCAGCCGTTCTATCGGTTGATACGGCACTCAACCCGGCTGATTTCACACGTTATACCAGCCACGCACCACTTCAGGAGGTGGGCGGTCGGAGCGCGGATAGGCGGCGCGAGCGCTAAATACGTGCCCTGGAGCATTATTACGGCGCCATTCGGGATTCTTAATATGGCAACGTCTCTATGGGTGCGCAGCCATGCTAGAGACGACTAAAGGGGTGGTTTGGTCCAGTAAGCTTGACTCGTGGCTCTAATCGTCACGAGATGGCTCTATCGAAAACTTATTTGCTTCTAGCTGCTTTGCGAGCTTCAAATGAATCACGGCTTGGATACGGGCGTGCGAATTGATGACATGTCGATGCTTTTCCGAGTTCTGGGACGACAACGCCGACTTGAACGCTCAGCCTCGAGACGTTATCGTAAGACGCACAGGCGTAGCGCTCCCAAATAAAATATTACTGAGTATCCCTGCGCCTCATAAGTCGTATATATTTTCTACAAAAATCTCTCGATGAAGACTCTTCTAATGAGATTATAGGTTAGCTTTGATACCAGCTTCTTCAGACGTACCAGAAACATAGAGCATATTATAAAACTTGAAATCTAAAAGACATCATTTTAATGCAACAGTCCCGGCACAGTCTGCCACCTTTGATGCTGTGGGGTGGAAATGATGCGCTAGCACTAATCAAGATCACAGGAAAAGTCACTGACCAAAAAACTCATCTTAGAAGCTGCAAAGGAGCCAGGAAGACGCCGTTGAGAAGGGTGTTCGCGAATGCCGTTGAGAACTAATAATTGCTAATCAATGTCCCGCATTTTGAAACCAATGCCGCGCCGATCGATTCCGCTTGCTTATCTCATTCGATCATTGTATATCATTTTTTTGTTCTGATGCATATGTCTCTGAATGTATTAGTACAAATAAGATTGCAGCCGCATTTCTTACTGCCACGAGCCAGCAATGAACGCCAGTGAAGCAAGCTAGTTCAGACAACTCGTCCACCACGTGGAACCTGTTCGGAGGCTTCGCCGGCGGCTTTTTTTTTGTTTTTTCCTTTATTATCAGTCAACTTCCCATCTACAACTTCTTTGCCGACCGCTTTACCCCTCAAATTCGATCTGGGACTGTTGCTTTAACAACATTAACTGACCAGGCCGATGCTCGCTAATGGGGCATTCGGTAAGGCAATATTACCAATTCCACACAATTTTACTATCGTACACCTCAGGGCAATTGACAACAACAAAAATATGATCAACTCATCTTAGTGCAGACGCTAAAGAAATAAAAAAACTGGTAATGACCAGTTCGTGATTATTTCACAGTACTGGTCCTCATGGCCAAGAACTGCGGTCTTGAATTAATTCATTGCAAAATACCCCATGAGCGCGAGCATCGGCTTTGTCAGTTAATGTTGCTAAGTTGATGTTTTCAGATTCCAGGTATTATAACATGCTTAAATTTTTTGGTAGGTTCGGGTAAGCTATCACAGCGAAAGCTGATCAAAAGATATTTCAGAGGAATCCTCATCCAGAGATTTTCAGAAAGAAAGATTAATTGAATGAAGCGATTAATCTTGATTCAACTTTGAAGACTGGTTTTCGATCGCTTGCAGCCACTAGTTTTGCATTTTCAACCCAGTCTCGAATGATTGGAAGGCTATTACTCGGCGAGGAATCAAAAGATGCAATCAATCATTGAAGTTTCTTGTGATCACTGTAATTTTGTTCAACTCCAACGCTACCATTACTTGTATTACGTCGGTCAAAAAGTATCCGCCTTTTCGCACTTTGACTATTTCCCTGCATTTTTTTACTAAACTTTTCTGCAACCAGTGGAACAATTTTCGTGTCATCTCGTAGAGAAAAGTCAGAGCTCTTCTATATTTATACGGAAACTTGAAACAGCTCCAAAGACTTCGGCCGTTCTAACCACTTTGAACTACGGAAAATCGTAGTTCTCAACTGTTGACTTTTTATATCTTCAAACATAGAAGGAACACGGCAGGGTTAACTAACAATGTGGGATCCGCATCAGGAAAAATTCATCTAGCAATCGCGCAACACGGGAGTAGCTCGCCAGGCTTGGGGCTCGAGAAATAAAATTTGAAAATGATGCAAGTGTTAAAGGGACTTCCTTACTATACTGGACTGTACAAAGTAGACGAAGCCACCTTAGCTTATACGCTCAACTACTGGTGTGGCAGGAGAGTATGGGTATCGTGCTCAACCGCATGGATTTAACGAGGAAGGAGGGAAAACGTCCTCAATCTGTCCATCTTACTGACCCATGCTAGCAGCTCGAATCGTTGCGAGCATGGAGGTCTGTACATACACTGCATTGCATCAAGAAGGGAAAGTTTCTGAGATGGGTACTAGTGTGGCATAAGACTATGTTTCTGCACCCTAGTAATGAAAGGGTTGCTAAATGGATAAACGAGATTGAGTGGGCTCGGGTATAGCAGAACCCAGAGCACCTACAAGAGGGATTTTCCTCAATATCTTACGGCGCAGCTCACTGCAAGGCCCATGAGTCGAGTCAGTCGGCGACGACGGCGTTCCTCCATGAAGAATAGAATAAGATCTATGCGTAACTGCGGAAATGTAGCTTGCATCGAGGAACTAATAAGGTTCAATCCTCGACCACGGTAGCGCTGGACGGTCCACCGCGAAGCGCGTTGCGTAAAATTTATTTGAAAACGACTTCAGGGTCCTTATGCTTTTTTTTGCATAGTACAGATATATCTCTGATACACCACCGGTTTCCCGCTTTTCACCTCGATTCATAGAGGAGAAATCGCTTTGAGAACAGGACAATATCAAAATCGCCTACTTACAGCTTTTAGCTCACAAAGACTCAAATTTCTATCAGGTAGCTTTGATTGGCAATAATATGATGACGCAACAGTTTTCATTTCTTCGAAAGGTTGCGTTTCAGCAGATCATGATGATTCAAATTAGGGCGCTGAAAACGGCGGATACTTTTTGACCGACCTAATACTTTTTCAACTTCCCTATAACTTACCGTTCTTTTGCGTGATATTGCTGCTAATACAGGTGCTCTTGAAGGACTACGAACATTGATGTCAATTAGTTCAGTGTAACAGTGGTTTGTTGAAAATGAGGGCAAGGTTGGACAGCGCCGAAGTGATGGAAGACTTCAAACATTTCCGTTGCCACATAAATCTACAGGGATTTTCAAATTCGTAGAGACACTGCTGTGCCGGGTTAGGATGAGGATCCATAGGCTATCTATTGGATTTGAATTTGACCATTGGATTTGCATGCACTAAAATCATTTTATTTCACGAAACGTTATAGCCTAGAAACGTTATTAAAATAAGGTTTGAGTGTGCTATTTCAAGATGCAGGGGTGGTCAAAAAAGAACTCTTCACCCCACAATTAAAACTCTATCAACCACACTTTGCTAGGGAGGCCCCTTTGAGCTCAATGGTGGTGGCAGATGACGTCGTATTCTGAGCGTGGTCGGGCCAGCGTAGGAGGGTCTGTTTCTGCACACACAGACATTTAATAAACATTTCGTCGTGGAATTCGAACGGGGTAAAGCTGGCTGATATGCGTCACGGACACAATGCCCTTTTGGCTATCCCTGTTTAGGGCCACCCTGGGCAAAAGACATCAAGAAGTGAAATTTCTTCTTCCTGTCAACTCATTTGAGATTCGTGGACTTGTCCAGTTAGAGCACTTTCCTCCTCCATAGCCCTACTTCCTTCGAGCTCTCTGCAGGAAACCGCCACTGCTTAGTGGATCGGCTGCAATGAATAGCGACGTTTTCGTGAATTCGAGGATGAAATCGCGGATGAAATTCTATCAGCTATCTTCACTCAGAAGCGAAGGTAAATAATCTCCAGTAGGATAATGATAGCAAGTGAAGTCAAGTGCTGCACAATTGAGCTCAGACCATCTGAGATCTGTGTCGGAATTCCTTCAGCTGGAAACCAGCGGCTTTTCGTATACATCAGCTGTGATATCCATCCACCCTGTCCCAATCAAACTTTTTCTATAAAAAAAGAGAAAAGTTCTAGAAGTTAACGCAACCTCAAGACAGCCTCAACTGGTCACCTCAAAGCTACAAGTCAGGCTCAGTGGACCAAACCAACCATTTGGCCGTCTCTGTGCATGGGTGCGTACCTGCAGAGACGTTGCCATGCTCAGAATCCCGAACTGCGCCGTAACAAGGCCCAAGGACATGTACTAAGCGCTTCCGCCGCCTATCCGCGCTCTGACCGCTCACTTCAGAGAATTGCATGGCTGGCATAACGTGTGAAATCAGCTAAGTTGATTGCCGTATCAAGCGAAGGAACGACTGGCATATCCGAAAAACTCGTTTGGACGTGCCCCTCTCCCAGGCTAGCCTTCTTCACTGCCAGGGGAACGGGCTATCATTTTTGGCCTTGTCGACGGATTCTTTTCGTTTTTTCCCCACTGTCCTTCCAATTCGCATCTCCATACTCACTTTAATTCGCCATAATACCCCATACTGAGCCCTGCCATTGCCTTTAATGAAAGTGCTTCCCTACCCAGTAGAATTACCTACTGAAACTCACAAGGGAAGGATACCAGGTCGAAGTGACCATTTGTAATGAATCCTATACCCACAGACGTGTTTTTTTCTCAAATCCGTCCTCCAAATTTGCAGAACGTTTCTTTGAACAGGGTTAGAAAGATTGTTCCAGATGCAAGTCCAGTACAAGTAGGACAGGCAGATCAAGCCATCCAAGAGCAGCTTGTCCGAGGGGCACTGTTCGCTGCTTAAGTTGGTGATACCATGATTCAGGTCTTGCTGGCTCGAATTTTCTGCTCTTTATAACTGTGCCTATTTTCAGTATAAAGAACTATGTATCTTGTGTTGAACGCTTAGCTGCGTACAACGCTGTTACGTGTTTAGAGGGCCTCGCTTCAAGCATCAACTGTTTTCGTCATAATTATTGCGACCAGCTAGTTTATATATATAGTCGGGGTGTCGTCACGGAAGGTGACGTCAGCGAAACGTGAAGAAAAAGTACTATGTGATTCTTCAGATGATGTGAGCTTGTAAGACAGTCATGTATATGTTTTCACAACTATAGGTGAAGGTCTAATTCCATCCCATGATTAGACTCTGTCAATGGGGTGATGGACAGATGACTGACCAATATTTTCGACGTTAGGCCAAAATTTCAAAGTTGGATTGAAAGTTGTCGGAAGGTGTACTTTGACGCGTTGAATACTATCAACCCTAGGTACGAAAGGGCCTTCCGCTTGCGCTACGGATTTCAGGGGTGGTCAAATAGCGCGCATACTTGTTCAAACTCCTCGCTACTTCTTGGCGCTTCAATGTAGGCTAGCGCTGGTGATCTAGCATGGATAAGTGTCTCCTAAACAATGTCTTCAAGTAAAGCAAAAGTGAGAACTCGCCGAGAAGTCGATCTCGCGTCCTCTCGCCCGTCGGCTCGGGCCAGCGCCACTGCGCTATCTCGCTTCATAACTACGATCGGAGAATGGCTCTAAGATTTGGTGTGTGAGTACTTAGGACAGAAAGCGACTTTCCCGCTCGTCGCAACGCGACATCGCGCGACCAGCTGGCGCTCCCGCAGCGAAACAACTACTGTATGGGAACGCGCGACTGGAGCGTGTTATTTGCGCTGGTTCTAAGTTGCGACAAGGAATTTGGAGCTTACTCAACATGGACTTCATGGTGAACGAAAAAATGGTCACTAGAAGTCGACCACTAACTAGCAGTGAAGAAAGAGGTAGGTTAATTTTGCAGAGGATGGATGGTGGAGCAATGGGCGAACAATTGCACCAAGTGAAACACTCTGTAAAAGATATTACAACCTTACATAGATATCATGCAGAAGTCTATACAATAATATGAACGCACAAAGTGCAAGCACAAGCGATACTGTTGATGCCCGTTCCAATAATTCGTAGGATACCACTTCAACGGCATCACAAAACGTTTCCATTAATGGGATAGGAGAATAGGTGATACATCCATACAATGAGTGTGAGCGTGGGCAAGCAATGAATCAGAAACTCAGGAACTGTGGCGCGAAAGAAAAGCTGCTCCAGTCGCGCGCCCCCCATACAGTAGCTGTTTCGCTGCGGGAGCGCCAGCCGGCCGCGCGATGCCGCGTTGCGACGAGCGGGAAAGTCGCTTTCTGTCCTAAGTACCCACACCCCAAGTTTTGGAGGGCAGATTCCAAATCAGCGTCCAAAAACACATTCAGTAGTGCACACGCACACTCCATTACAGACGGCCACTTCGACCTGATATCCATCCTTTGTCAGTACGTCCTCATGTTCCTCTAGCTGACTCAAGGCTCTTCGTGACGCCTACCCAGTCAGGAGCCCATATCATGGGCTCTTGCACAATACTTGGATATATTTTTCTCGTCCTGGTGATTTGTGATGAGGAAAGGGAATATCCACGATGAATTCTTGAATGGTGTGCTAGAAATGGGAAACGATTGCAGGATTACATGCATTTATATTATATATTATTATATTTTATATATATATATATTACTATAGTTTACATTTTATATTATAAAATATTTTACATAATTGCATTCCTATTCGAATAACACTTGTAGCCTTCCGAAGATTCTGCTTTTAGCATAAAAAGCTGGATTTTCTATGAAAGT
>KZ345644.1:56401-76585 GCA_002352805.1 Teladorsagia circumcincta
TCACGAGAGTTGCGTCGCGGATGGTGAAATTTTCATGCGGGTTTTCGCCACTCAAAAGGCAATATCTCTCTGATTTCTCAAGCACTCAAAAAAGTGAAGACAATTTCGGAAAGCGGAAGGTTAGCGCTTTCTAATAGTGTATTCAGCTTTTTCCCAATTCTTTAAAATGAGGAGAAATTTGCGTCAAGGTTCTATCAAGGACGATCTTAGACCACTCGAAAAGTCGTCTCCTTCTCACCGCTGCAGAGTATTTTGTGGGCAACACTCGAATTGTATCTATTAAGCATCTTTCTAGCGTAAGCGATATACTATATTTTCTCGCACATCCTCGCTTTCTCCTCCTAATCTGCACCACGATGCCACTGTGCTGCGGCCCTCATAGGTACGACCCCCCATGACCCACCCTGATAAGTACGACCCGCTGTCGAGGAATTCCTTGACCGTTTTTCACCCTGCTGCGAACTGAGTGTCGGCCCGCACCCTGAGGAAGTAAACACTCCTCCTATTAGGTAAGTTTCCGCTTCTTCGACCTTCCTTCTTATCGTGGAATTTTTATTGAAGGTGATTTTTAAACTTTCCGGGGAAGTTCTTCATTTATTGGCACGTCATGGTCGAACAATTACAAAAAGTGTGGTAGCTGATAGTAAATTTTGATTGTTGAATTATCGACTTTTAAAAGAAATGCATGAATAATGATGGTAAGCGCAATTTTTGCGCTTACAACAAAATCAAACGACAGGAAACAATACAAAAATAACGTCTGTTATAACCAGAAATGACTGATTGTTTAAGAACTAACAAGGAGGGTCTTTCAGGTCATGACGCGCTTTTCGAAAATGATTTCTTGCATGTGGTAAAGGCTCATGCGAGGAACATAAAACTATGATCCGTTTTTCCTTAAAGCAACAGTCTCAGAACGAATTCGAGACGTTCAGCGGTCGGTAACGAAGTTGTAGGTGAAGAGTTGACTGGTGATAAAGGAAAAAACAAAGAAATCCGCCGGTGGAGCCCTTAGACGGGTTTTACCTGGTGGGCGAGTTGTCTGAACTAATTGCTTCGCCGTATTTCAACCGCATTTGCCCTAAAACAATTAGAGACATATGCATCTTTTAAAAATAGAAATACAACAATCAAATGGAATGAGCAAGTAAAACCCTTGAAAAAGACGCGGCAATGATTGAAAAATGGGCGTTCCCTAAGATATTTGCGACCGCTCCTCTCAACGGTGTCTTCCTGGCTTCATTGCGGCTTCCTAAGGTGCGTTTTTCGGTTAGTGATCTCTCCTACGGTCTTGATTAGGGCTAGCGCATCATTTCCACCCTTTTCACCCCATAGCATTGAATTTTAGAACCCTGCTGAGACTGTTGCTTTAACGCATCTGGGAACCTCAAAACAGTGGTGAAGATATGGTCGAGAGTTCAATACCCCGTGATGACAATTTTTTGCAATCAGTGTTGGAGCCTCCAAATTGTCGCCTAATTACGAGGATGACATGTAAATTGGCGCTGGTGCCATTTGGACACAATTTGGAGGCGCCAACATAAATTGCAAAAATTATTCACCACTGAGGATCGAACTTTGGACCATCTCTTCTTCACTATTCTGACCTTGCTGAAAGCGTTAAGGAAAAACGGACCATGGTTTTGTGTTACTCACATAAGTCTCTACTAAGTGCAGGAAACCAAATTAGAAAAACGCTCCATGTCCTGAAAGACCTCCCTGGTAAGAAGAAACGTGGTTAGAATCCAGCAAAACGTGACAAATTCAGTGCTGAAAGTGGTGGAGAAAAGACCTTTTTTTTCTTGCCCCTCACTTTTGTGTTCTACATGTGTTCCTGTAATGTGTTATTATAATGTATGTTTATATATATGCCTCAAGGGCCAATAAGCAATGTCATTTTTCCAAATGGAATTGCTTGTCATGAAATTTCTCCCTCGTGTTTGCCTAATCTTATCTACCATTCGAAACTTGTTTGCTCTACAAAACCATCAAGTTCTTTTTTATAGTCCTTGGGAAGTTACTGAATTTGAGGCTTGCGTAGTGGGAGGTCCAGTCGACAGAAATTGGCCAAACTGGCTGTACTTCATCTCTAACTCTGTTTCACACCTGTAAAAATAGATCAATGCCGAAACCAGGTCTCATTGTCAGTCTTGTCCTCTTCTGAGCATTTTGATTTCTTTTTTTTATTTTTCACTGCCTGCTGTGAGTGAAATATTCCACGATTAGGCTGTTCCTGAAGCCTTCTTGGCTGACTTTTCTAGTTGAGCGCAAAGAACAAACATTTCAATACACTAAATTACATTAACAACACTAACACTAACGCTCAACACACTAAACACACTAACAACAAGCACACTAAATGTTCTCCTTTGAAACGCCACCCTTTTACATCACCTGCGTATCTTGTCAGCATTTTTTCTGCATATTCAACCATATGTTACAGTTATATTGTCACCGTGAATTAGATAGACTTCTAAGCGTGGAAGGAGGGGTCCACTTCAAGGAATTAACCACATTACCCGAAAAATTCCTTCGAAGATGATAAGACCAATACGGCTTAGTTGGGACTTAGTCATAGGCTAAGTAGTCCATCTGTTTCTAAAAACCTTGACGGTGAAAACTGTCGGGTCTAAATTCCACGAGATGTGCTCAACCATCGAGTTATGGCAGAAAACTCACTGAAACTGAACAACGAGTGCCGGTGAAAATGATTGTTGGAGGGCATTCAACTCTGCTCTGCGGCTCTAACGCTAAGGATCACAAAAGGGCATTGAAAGCGCTGGAGAAAGAGCTTTGATAACAGATCCATCCAATTGAGCTTTTTGATAAAGATCCTGTGATCATCCTGGAATGGCGCTGAGCTGCGATCCCGAGCCAAGAACCGAATATTTTTGTCCACGGCCACGGTGAGAGGGTAGGATCGGGGGGGGGGCAGCTCCACATTGGGTGGACTACTCACTGAAAATATGTAGAGGGATGGATTCGGTTGCTTTAGAAAATTGGGGCCTTTCGCCGGTTCCTATCAATAAGTTACCTTGAATGAGCATGTTATCAAAGTTCTTCTGCCTACCGCTAGAGATGATCTAGCCTTATCTTGATCTGTATTATTAGAGCCGGCAAGCGAAATGGGCTGGCCCCCTCCAACTCCGTTTGCACCAAAGCGCCACATCTTTTTGGAACTTAACAACGGAATGTTGAGAAGAGGTCGTGGCCGAATATAGAGCGCATCACTCTTAGATTTCTCCTACACAAAACACTCGCAACCCGATAATTCTTTCGGCGGCAAATGCCGCAGTCATTTACACAATGAGTCATAACAAATGCCAAACAAATGGAACGCTTTCCCCTGCTACCAATGGCGGTATGAAGTGACGCTGCGAGCGCAAAACACCTTGGGAGGCAATCCAGTAAAGATAAGTCGACTTGCAAAAGTGATAGAAACAAATAACACGTGCGCTATACGGTAGCTTGTCTTGCGGGATAGAAATGTGCTGGGAGCGCTCAGAAACAAAAAACTGTCCAGCTAGACCAGAACGGGACACAATAAAATAGTGGAGGCCATAGTATGAGGAATGCTTCCCAACAATAGGGCTTGGGAAAACTTCCGAAAAATCTTTATAGGAAATCACTGACATTATTCGACATCGTGTACATCTATGTCATTCTCTCACTGCCACCCCTTCACCCTGCACTCGACTTTTCATGTGCAAATCGTTAGAGAGTATGAATTTTAGGTGTTGGTCTTTTTCATGAGGTTTTGACGCCTTCCTGAACTTGTTTTAGTTTAAACCTTTATCTTCTTAGAAGCAGAATTTTCGGCGAAAAAGCAACCCATTTCAAATTAGGTTAGGGATGGTGAGCGGTACCAGAAAGAACAGGAAAAACCATGAGGAACGGCCTAGGACCTGAGAAATGGGACCTCTTCCATTTCTCTTGGTCTCGGCATTGACGCGACTCCCATCGTTGTGCCCTCTTCAATATAACGCTCTCTCTGCTATCTATCACTGGCTGCGTATATGCAGATCTGTGGCGTGACTAAATAGTCGATGGGCGTGGATCGCCAAGTGCGCCGAGAGTGAGCCATGCTAGATCGCCGATGTCAAATCTTTCGTGCCGTTTGCGTGTCATTCCTCACCCTCAGGGAATCCACCTATCTCCCCACTACGCAATTTTTCCTTTCTTCGACCTTCGTTCTTATCGTGAAATCCTCTTTCAAAGGCGGATTTCACGATGAAAAGGTAGCTTAATGGAAGAAAGGGTAGAGGGCGTCAGTGAGGCAATGATGAAGACGAAACCTCGTAAAACGGTTCGGAATCCGGGGAATGGGACCCTTTCTTTGGCCGTTGGTTTCAGCATTGACGCAACTTCCATGGTTGCGCCCGTTTATACGCTAACGCTCTCTCCTCTATCTATCCACTCGCCGTGTACAGACTTGTGGCGAGTGAATAGATAATTGGTGGGCGTTCCGGTCCCATTGCGCCAAGGGAAAGTCCATGCTAGATCGCCGGGAGCATATCCTTCGATGCGAATAGGGTGTTGGTCAGCACCCTTGGGGGATCCTCCTGTCTCTAAATTCGCTTGCAGAGAAATTCGCATCTGTTAATGGTCCTGCATAGATTTCCTTCTGCCCAGTCTTGTTTGACGCGAACTTTTTGCTACCATTTGTTGTTTTTTTCTGTCTTATTAAACTATCTGCAGGTGTGAACCAAAGTGTTACGGCCATCATTCTTGTCATTCTTGCAAAAACTTGACATAGAAATTTGTCTCGGAGGATTCTGGACTGGGGATGCAGTGTAGATGTTGAAATTTCACGACCCGTCACCACCCTTTTTTTTCTACGGCTGTCCCTTCTGCGGTGTTCATGTTTTTGATGACACCTTTTCTGACCCTGTTTCGCACTGCTATGTTGTCCTTCTTCAAAGCTCTCCGGCACAAAGGCAAGTGAAATAATGAGAATGAGCAATCGAAGGGACTGTGCTTGAAATGAATAATTTCTGTTGTCACTTTGGGAGTGCTTGTCACGGCGTTTGTAACAGAAGGGCGATGTTTCCTCACATGTTAGTCCACAATCAGAAAGCAATCTGTTCTGTTCCCTGGCAACGCTTCATCGTCGATCTCTGCTTTACGCCGCTCTGTTATCGCTAATTGACAAGCCAACTTCGAGTCTTTCTCTCTGAATTATTGGGCTCCAACCGTTCAACCTCGTGCAATGCGTTTTTATTCGATCGTATGTCTTATGATTAGCGCTGTCGAATTCCACAGATGCTTTAACTTGGGCGTTCATGGTAGCCAGCTCTTTCAACCCGGTCAGGCGACAGGCTAATGAGGGAAGGATAAGCATATGATTTAAAGGAAGAATTTACGATGAAAATTCAACCCATTCCAACTTACTGTAGGGATGGTAAGTAGTACCAGGAAGGAAGCGGAGCCATGGAAAACGGCTCAAAACCCGAGAAATGGTACCCCTTTCTTTCGCCTTGATCTCGACATTGACGAGACTCCCATCGCTGTGCCCTCTTCAACATAACCCTCTCTCCGCTATGCAATCAATCGCCGCGTATAGACCTGTGGTGGGTGGAGACAGGCGGACCCGCCAAGATTGAGCCCTTCTAGCTCTCCGAGGTCAAATCTGCCGCTGCCGGTTGCGTGCCTGTCTGCACACTCAGGATGTTCGCCGGTCTCCCCACTAGGCAATTTCTCCCTAACTCGACCTTCGTACTTTCCGTGGAGTCCTCCTTTAAGGTTCGTAAATGATCTCACTCAACGTGCTTCTGAAATTATACAGGGGGGGGGGGCAAAAAAACACATTTTGCCTATGACGCACTTCGGCGCTTTTTTCTTCACAGAGATTCCCGTCGTTGACGGGAGTTCTTCAGCAAAATATCCCCAAAATATTCCTTTGTAAGTGGCGCAGGCCCTCATTCACTACCAGTCTTCAGAATATGACGCTATCTGTCATCGTCGTCGAGCTCAATGTGGCCTACCGTCACACTTCAGCCTGGAGCTCTTCGTTGAACCGATTCAATGTGGGATAGTTTCACAAGGATATTAGCTCTAACTATGCGAGCCCTCTTGGAACTCGTTTTTAGGGAACCGTCTTAGAGGTACACAATCCGTAGGGAGCCCATTGAGCTCAACCAGTGCACCATGTTTCGCGGGCAAGTTTTTCTGATACCGTCCACATAGATGGCCACTACGAAGAATTTCCTATGAACTGAAATGCGCTCTTCATTTCTATGTTGGGAGCACTTGCTCTGAATTGAGCAAAGTGGGCTCAAATCCATTTGAGCACTGAGAGAAAATGTCTTTTTTATTGGCCCCTCCCCCTGTATATATGCTGATTGTCCAGATATAATAAATCAACGATGCACTCTTTTCTTTTACAATGAAACTGTCATTCGGTGATGCGCGAGACTCGAAAATGGTGCAGAGTAATGCAACGAGATATTTTAGTTGTATCCGTATGAGCCTAGCCTCTAGCCTCATGTAATCTACAGTATGTGGTCCCGGAAACAATAATCTCATCTCCGGCGCTCATCCAGCAATGGGGGAGGGCATGACTATTCAGGGCGCGTAACGCGTTTGAAACCATGGAAAGCATATTATTCCATTGTAAACGTTTGAAACTAAGTCTCAGAAGGGAGGGAGATCCCTGCATCCGTGAGCAATCCCGTTGTCTCCGCAAAGTCCTCCTCCCTTCTCCTAGGCTTGGTGCTGGCTATTCAATAAGTGAATATCAGTTTTTATAAACATTTGTGTCATCCAGCACAAGAAAACATACATAAAACAAAACACCGAAAGGAATAACCTATGAATAAAGCTGGTTAAAGCTCGTCACTTTGAAGGACTATTCAAGTCAAACTAACAATGGAGCAGACTGTGCAGCGCAATGCCCCCTCTTTTCGGATTAACACCTTATCTCCTTCATAGTGGCGATGCTAGTCGCTAGTCTATACTAACACGCTAGTCTATGCCTTCAATATCGGTTACTCAACACATTGAAGCCAGTGCCGTTTTCGGCGGGGGACATAGCTGCATCACTCGCGTGCATGCCAAGCGATGCACAAATGTCATATTCTTGACACTTTGCGGAATCTCGTTACAGAGCCCGAACCACCTCGCTACAGGACCCATATTTTCGGACCTACACAAACTCGGCCACAGACTTCCGCCTTGCGTTGTGATACGCTGCGTTCTCTTTTCTTTCTATGCTTCTTCTCGGTTTCTTTCTTGACTTCTTGCTAGTTTCTTGCTCGGTCGTACTATACTCAAACGCACACAACAATTAGAACCATGGACTTTCGCTATTAACTAGATTTAAGGGTTCGAACTGAGGCGTTGATAGAAAACTTTGAGGTTTTGGAAATGCCTTGATATCAAAGGGGGAGAGCAGCCATGTGTTGCACGAACTCACGAAACAAGAGAGAGCCTGCTTTCCTTCACATTTCTGATCTTTCGTGACAAAAGTGGAGGAAAATGTTCCAAAGAAAGCTCAGAACCGACGTGCACACACGGCGATGCACAGACGCCGGAAGTGGGAGCATCGAAGTGCTTACCCGGCGATGCACGCGAGCTGCAATGTGCTGAAGATAAGGGTGGGTGTCGAGTTGGAGTACTGTGCAGCTTGAGAGTGGAAGCAAAAAAGTGACTAGTAACTCCAGTGAAGAAAACAAGAAGAATATATCAGCAAAGCTAAAACAATTTTGCTTCTCAACGGCAGCGGAAGAGCCTCGCATGTGCACAAGTGTCCGGACGAGTTTTCCGAACGTGTATGCTCACCAGTGCCTGCATAAATACCAGGTACTAACACTTCTACAAATAAGCCGTGTGAGATGAGATACATTTGAATAAAATGCTGCGTATCTCACGAAAGGTGAACTCGAAGAATTATTCACTGGGTGGGATAGAGCAGCCCACGTGTAGCACAGATGTGCCGTCGTCGTCGCTTGGAAGTTAAGTAGGCGACAGCAGCTCTAGGGTCTTACGAAGCTGGCTTTTGGCCAATTATCCTGGCCTTTTGAAGAATTACGTTGGCTGGGTGTCCTTGCTCAAGTGCGTGGTCCTCATGCGATTGCGTTGTCCTGGCGCGACTGCGAGTGAAATGCTTGCTCGAAGGGATACTGCCTGTATTTTGATTGCTTCTATTTGCCTAAAACGTTAATTTATCACATTTCTTCGTTCGTAATGGTGACTATTTCTTTGATTGTATCAGTGCATACGCGATTGCACTTGCATTTCTTGATGGCGCGAGCCAGCAAGAAATGCAAGTTAGTCCAGACAACTCGTCCGACACCCCCGTCCCTCTTCTAAAGGGACTTCCATGTTTAAGAGTGTTTTCTCCATGATTGGCGTTTTCTCTGTTTTTTCGTCATTTGCAAACAAATCGACATCCACAGTTTTATTATCGACCGTTTCTTATATGTAGTGAAGGAAGAAGCAATAGTTCACAATGATGACTGGGTTTGTGATACTATGTGACCTCATGTTTTATTGTTTTGCCCGTATATAAGGGAGCAAATGAGTAGTAACCTCACTTTTTATCCCTACGCAACAACTCTAGGCGTTCATTCAGATAAAGGTCAGTGACAACCTTGTGTCCTGTTCTGTAGCAAAACGTACACACTGAGTCATGCGTATATGGTGCATCGGCCGGGAGGGTAAAGGGCAATGACAACGACATTTTCAACGAAACAAGGAATGCTAACGAAGACTATGGGACAACTGTCCGCTCTCCTAGATGGCGTGCTCAGGAAGATTCAGTCTTCAGAAGGAGAAATCGACAAACACCCCGTGTAGGAAACCACAGCTGATAAAGCTAAAGAAAAGCCATGAAGTTGCTTGCACTAGTGTAGAAACCGCTCCTGATGCTTATACTGCTCCAGCAGACACACTTGACAGAGAGAACCCTCGAGGTAACACGATCTTGGACAAAATTTCGTCAAACGCATCGTCAAGACCGCATTCTTCGCGCTCAGAGCAGTCGGATTGAGCTCGAGATGGCGTAAGGGCTATCAATGGTCGCTACGACATCTGATGAACTACAAATAGCGCCAATGCAGCTAGCTCACATACCAAGCCCTAAATTTAGTGGGAAAGTCTGGAAATGGGAATGTCTTTGAAGGGTCTTCGAGTCTGTGTCCATTCTCGAAAGATCGGGGACATCCACATAATGGAGTACATGATGGGATTGTCGGAACGGGAAACGAAAAAAAATCACATAAACGATTTCAAATCAGTGGATCAACATACACAATGGCCATGGCCCATCTAGAAATAATAAATTGGGTAATCTTCAGCTACTGCTCGAAGAATATGAGGATTTGTAAGAAACGTTTATCACTTCAAGCCTGCAATGGTTTGTCGGCGCGGTTGCTACGCAGGGTCAATCGTGCGTTAGCACTACTCGTACGTGGAGGCAGTATTTGTGGATTCGGTAAGGGGTACGGGGCGCATTCAGGGACTGAGTGAGTTTAGTAATTAATTGAGCGAACGGAGACTTAGATGGGTTTCTGAGATAGGGGAAAGGGCGGCCGTATTGGGAGAGCCTCGTGGGTCTCATGTTAGTGGTGGGGGGCGCATGGAGATCCCCTAAAAGAGGGGCGGTCGAGAAGTTTTTGAAAGAGTGGAACGTCACCGTTGAGCCTGTTGCTACGGGTGTCCATGGCTGCGAGAGTTAAGTCTAGCACCTTTCACTCGTTTGAAGGGATGCAAGTGATTCAGTCTGTACGGTTGTGGGCTCACTAAGCTTCTTTATTGTAGGAATTACAATGACCTGATCACAGAATCTGCCTTTGAGGAAAACTTTGTGCATTTCCGTTCTCGATGCCAAGCGAACGAGTGACCTTTATTCCAGTGAATTAAGGGTATGAGAACACTGCGAGCGTGTTTGTTACACCTGTGTCGCTAAGTCACGATGCGGCGACCATGGATGGATTCTTCAACATGACCTCGTCTGGGATTGTTGCTTCAAATTCACCTAAGATCTAATGTCTCGTTGCATTCGAAGATGTTGGGTTCAAACATTTTCGCTTGCTTTTTTACAAATTAGTAAAGTTTTTCATGGTTTCGGGAGAGAACGCGGGAAATCGGGTCTAAACAGTCATGTTTTGTATGTCCCCTCAAGAAATTGCGGTACCCGACATGAGGCCCATCGCGTGGCAAGAATGCAGAGACGCAAGCGGGCAAGCGGACGTGTAGCAGCGCCTGCTGTAGCGATTTGGAATCAAGTTGAGTAGGATGTGCTACAGTACGTTCCACATTACACAGTTTACGCTGAGACTCGTCTACTGATCCGTCTGCGATTCTGCCTTCTCGCCGTGCGAAGAGCTTTCTGTCAGGGCCGCGCGCTACGTGGCGCTAGGAGCAAGGTGCAGAAAGGCCCACTCGGGGAAAACTGCACATCTAGGCGGTTTTCCTATTGCTGACCATGGGAATTGCGTCATCGGCAAGAGTAGAGGCGCAGAGTTTTGAGGACCCATCCACGAGTTAAGCCTTGCTGCACCCGGCCCCAGAGCATTGCGCGGTGCTTTCGTTTCGACCGGTTGCCGCGCCATTTGATTGCAAAAAAATGGGTGACAAGTTTGTGCGACGTGCACAATCAGCACGTTTCCGGTCCAGACATGTTGATTTCTGATAGAAGGATGCTACTTACACTACAATATCATTTCAAGCCAACATGAGCACGGATCAGTGAGGTTGTGCTCATTTTCGTGATATGCAAAATGAGGATTTCTGTGGTGAGTTCACACAGCTCGGATTGAATTTTGCATTTCCACTTCAATTTCATTCGATTTGCCTAAGGGTGCGTTCATAGCTCACGTCATGGGAGATCAGGATATTGACCATATTGGGCTAGTAGTGGAGTATTATATTGCTCTGAAAAGACTACACACGTATGGATTGGGATCGCTGGAGAGTAGAAGATTAGGCGACTTCAAGCAAATCGATCAATACATATCGTCAGCGTACTATCCTGATCTCACACTCTATTACTGTCCTAATCTCCCCGTCAATACAAATCCATTTCATTGTCGCGTAATATCCTAATCTCCGGAGAAGGCATTCTAAGACGTCGCGGTTCCCAGTATGAAGGGCGTATAGGTTATCGCGGAGGATCCACCGTATTAGGTACCGGATGTCTTAGTGTCGTTTTTCATCAAGAGTCTCGGACCAGCAATAATTTGATTCAGAATCAAGTGAATTGAACAGCATATCTATCGAATGACTCATAAGCATTCTCCCATCTAACAGTATGAGTGGAAATCTCGTACGATTAGAGCTCGGAATTTTACGAGTCAAAAAAGGGATAAGTCGGTTTTGAAATTACCTGACAAATCATCCCTCTCACTTGCTAAAAAGCTAGGCATGGGCAAGGTAAGTGTACAGTTAGTTAGAGTAGGATCTGCATAATATGATCGCAAAGTTAAAACTTCCCAGCCCCACTGGACAATTTTTTTTTCGGAGTCTTTTTTGCCACATGGGATTAAAAACGCGCCTTTTTTAAGCACACGATGTATCAGGTGAGCACATTCATCAGACTGTCTCGCAGAGTCAAGTTCGTGGAAACGTCTGTGCATCATCGATTCTTCACTACTAAAGTATTTTACCACTCTTAACCAAGACCAGCGTTTCGACGACAATTGCAGGCATCCCTTCAAAGAGTCCGTTGTCTTCTAAGGAATTTGTGAAATACCGATGACCATTCTGAATTTTAGTACTTCCTCCAGCAAAAGCAATGTGACTTTGATTGGCGGAATCTGTATCTCTCGGATCGACTCTGAAGGCATTTGGTACACACACGCGAATTTGTACACTGGACAGAGCAATTTAAAAAAAAAGTACAAAAATTAGGGAAAGCTAAATTGTGAACCAACAATAGAAAATAATTAGCGACATGTTACGCAGTAATAATCAGCAAAAAGTCTTCCTGAGATAGTGATTTTTCATGGTAATCAGTCCCAGAACTTCCTGAACTCAGACAAACGACACAAAGTTATCCGGTACCTAATACCTTGCGGATCACCATATGAACAAAAACGAGCCGTCTCATTCACCTCTGAAAACAGAGTTTTCAACGGATGAAAGATGAGTAAGGCGAGACTGTCAAATGAGGTGTTGACGATAGTTTTCATGGAATAAATTGATATCTGTCCGACTAAATTCGCACTTCCGCAAACAGTTAGGCTCACAACAGATGGACGAGTCCATCTACTGTCCAGTCAAATAACTTCATTGTACCTTTTTTTGAGGGGATTATGACGTGCAGACGGTTGCTATGCTCCTTTTCCATTGCAATTTTCGGGAATCAGGAGCTGTATTGTATTCTCTTCTGCTGCCTCCTTCCTCTTCTTTTTCTACTTCATCATCATTTTCTTCCTATCGTCAGTCCCGTCTCATTGTGTGGTCCGGTGGGCTTCTTTGCTACCACTGCCCGAAAAAGGATACCGAAGAAAGGTAGAGGAACTGAGGATCCACTGGAGTTTAGTCATAGTTGCCATAGACGATGGAAGGATCTTTACGGACGAGTATTCTGTACACTTTAGTAACATTTTTTATTTATCAACTAACTACTATTCATATCCCATGCGTATTAACATTCTAAGCGGGCCAGTCCATCTGAAACCAGTTCTAAATCCGCACAAATACACCACTGTTTATTCTCTCTGCAGTTGCACATCAGTAACCCCTTCGTTCGACTCTATCCCCGTGAATCTTTCTTTTATCTTCTCATATGAAGAGAAAAGTCCTCCGCACACCATTTTCGGCACTCATCTGACATAAGCTCTCCTTTGCTTATTCCGTGATAATTCTATCTAGAAAATATGTCTTTGCGATTTTCACTGAATATATGATTGGGCTGCGCATCAAAGAGACATAATCGAGGGAATAGTACTGTGCACATAAAACTTTTCGTAGATATGATCCCAATTTTATTTCGTCATTTTTTTGTTATGATGTCGTACCCAATGATTGACCTACCATACCTACCACATGTGCAGTGTGGGTGAAAGTCACGGTAACAAGATAAAGTAGTAATGGAAAACCAATGCGGCTAGAAGGACACAAGTGAACAGCAGAAATATATTTGTGGGGAGCTATCGAGCAGAATAAGACATTAATTCTTTCAGTGACTGCTGTCTGAGGGGGGAGGGGGAGAAGAGTCACTTCTCTCGCATAAAAACGGAATTAATCACTTAATCAATCAGTTATCATCATTAATCAGAACACTTTGCTAAATTCAAACCGAGTGATCACAAATGGAAATTGGAGAGCACCTCATAGGCTATCAAAAAATTAATGATGGCCCTCTACCCCGACGGCATCAGAAGATTTTCCCTTGGAACATTGTGCACGGCACATGCTCGTCAAGGCCCTTGACACTCGTGAACCATTAAAACTCATCTGAAACGCTGCTCAAAACGATCTTGTACAGTAAGAGCTATTTTCTCTAGAATAGTATCCACCAGCTAACCGATTGATGAAATTGTGGAGCTTCAGGCTGGAGGGATCACGGTTGGCCTTCTACAGCTCGACGGTGATGACAGATCCCGCCACATTTTGGACGGTGAAGGCATGGAAGAGGTCTCCTCCTGCTTATGGGTGACATCTAACTAGTATTAAACCGTAAATCTTCCATTAACCGGCACAATGTGCGACGAAAAGTTGGGTGATGTGCGTTGTGGGCAAAGTGACTTTTTTTGCCTCTCTCCCCCCCCCCCACCTCCTGTGTAGCTGATGTCTAGCATGTCCAGACTTTTCTTCATTTCGTCGATGTCTTACTGATACGCGTTCGCGTATCCTACTGATAAGCGTTCGCGTATCCGCTAGCGATTAGTCACAAAACTCTGACACCTGCCTTAACACGGTCGCGCGTGCGCGTATGCACTGTGAACTTTCTGCCCACGCTCAATAAATTGTCGAGTTTCTGAGAACGCCGCGCATGAGTGAACCCATCGGACGGATACGCGCTCTAGCGAATTTTTTCTCTCCTTATAATGGTGATTCTGTTGCAGGAACTCTTGGAAGTAGTCTTTCGGAGGACCGTGGAAGGAAAGCGATGTCACACGCGCGGTGAGCATTTTGTTACGTGATACAAAAGATATATGGATTCTCCTACTACCTCTTACATCACTCTCGATGAAACAGTACACTTTGTCACTGGTCACCTTTTTGATCTGAACATATCGATTTCAATTATTGTGTGACGTGAGCTGGATGGACCGAAGCGTAATGTAGAAGTCTTTCCGTTTTTTTTTTTTGAGGGGGCGAGGGGTGGGGAGAGTCGATTAAGGCGTATAACGTTGATCTGGAAACGTTCCTTGTGATAGGTGTGGGTATCTTTTCGGCGTGCGCTTTTCGCTCTGATGTCAATGTCCTCCTTGCCGTAAGACCAGACAGTGCTTGGAAACAATTTTGTAAAAGCAGTCACGCTGTGCCTACCCAAGTTGTTATATCAGACGCTCTAGTACATCCCGTAATGTAAGGATCATTCAGAGTTGGCGATCGTGCATGAGATCAGGCGGTTAGGCGATTAGTCTATCAGGACAGGAGTAAGTATCGATTAGTCGATTAGGCGACTGGATGGATACGCGATTAGCCGATATGGCGATCAGGTAGCCTATCAGGACAAGAGTGGGTATCGATTAGTCGAATAGGCGACTGGACGATCAGGCGATTAAACGATTTGGCGATTAGGCGACAGCTCAATGGGTGGGGCAAAGAGAAAGATAACTACCCTTCTCTTCCGCCTAATCGCCTACTGGCCTAATGGCCGATGTCAGACTTCGCGATTGGAGCGATTTGGTCATTATGGGAGTGATGTGAATCGCGCCACCATCGCGCAAATCGCGCGATGGGCGCCAGTTGTGCGAGTATTACAGGATCTATCGATCGCTCCAATGTGCGAGCGACGGGAGATTTACCCAAGCGGCGCCGGGTTGCCGGGCGATCGATCGATCCTGCAATACCCGCACAACTGGCGCCCATCGCGCGATTCGCGCTATGGTCGCGCGATTCACATCACTCCCATAATGACCAAATCGCTCCAATCGCGAAGTCTGACATCGGCCAATCACCTATGTGCCTATTGGCATGTGCGGTAGCCAACTCTAAACGCTAACAGAGTCTTTAATAGAGTTCCTGAAGTCCTGCGAAAATAATTTCGGAATTCAGTAGATGCGACAGTTTTACCTAACAGAAGCGCTTAATATTCGTTATGCAACAACGTTATTCATTCAGCCAACCCAAACGAGTGGATCTCCAAGGCATTCGAGGGATTGCAATCTTATATGTTTTAATAATGCACCTTCGACCGCAGCTGTTCCGAATCGGCTTTATAGGAGTTGATATGTAAGTCGAATTGAAAGCGCACAAGGCAGGTGCCGAACTTCGGGAATCTCTGGATTTGCTAAAGAGTCCACGGAATCGCGAAGTTTGACACCAGTCTGAAAAGGTTGTATCTTCTTTAATGGTATGATTTTTGTTTTCGCAGGTTTTTTGTATTATCTGGTTTCCTAATGACCAAAATTCTTCGCGAGAAGGAGTTTTCATTCACATCAATTCGTATTTTCTATCTACGCAGATTCAGAAGGATTGTACCTATCTACATGTTGGTCGTTGTTGGAGTATACATATGTGGGTTCCAATCAATTTCAAGGCTTAACCTTACACAGTAGAGGTGTTATCTCAGCTACATCTAGATCATGCAATTCCAGCCCCATTACGGAAAAATTTCATGAAAATCAAAATCTTCTTCAGACGGTTATTTCTCGCTTTCGTATCCCGATCGGAAACAGTTACTTGATGATCTCTACTGGGTGTTCACGTTTTCGTCAAATATGCAACCGATATTTCTAAAATTGGGCTATTGGGACCAGGTAATTTGTCTGAATTCTAAGCAAATTTATCAATGGTATGCTAAGACGCTTTTGACGAATTCAGCGAGACCGTAGCAGGTTGTTATGAATTAGGAGAAAGAGACAACTGCAGCAGCAGGGGTAGCCGGCAGGGGGTCTGTCGCGCGGCGAGATGGCAGAGAAGCAGACGGGACAGCGGGCAAATCGCAGCGCGCACTGAATCGATTCAGCGTCTGGTTGAATACTGTTTGTCATGCCATGCCTCATATCGCATAGTACGCGCTGCGACTCGTCCGCTGGCCTTTCTGCGTCTCGCGCGACGGGCCTCCTGTCGGTTGCCCGTTGGGCAGTTCTCAACGGGGAGGAGTGGCATTTGAGTTTCTGGAAAGGGTGCCCGTGATTGGGGGACCCCCATTAAGGCAGATGGTGGTAGGGGGGTCGAATGTAGACCGCCTCCAAGGGGTGGGGCAGTCGCCAAATTTTGGACGGCTGACCCTGATTGCAGGTGCGCGGTTAACCACAATATTGGTTGACGATTTTCTCCCCGGGCTAACCGCGATACTACCGTAAAAAGGGCAAGATAAAAGAAAACGTAGCAAAGCTCTGGTAATTTTTCCTATATATTTACTGGTTGAGCAGCCTTTCCTACACTTTTCTTCCTGCTCTGATAGTTGAAAAGATTATCCTAACTTGGTTTTCTTTTTGAGCTGTCCAAGTATCGCTTCTTCGTGCATACATGGTCACTCGCAGTCGAACTGCAATACTACTTGATAGTACCACTGATCATGGGATTGACAGCGAGCTGCGCAAGACGTTCTCGAGTGGCCGTATTCGCAATGCTTACGTTGGCCTCCTTGTGGTTTCAGCTTTTTACCACTCCAAACGTGAGTTGAAAAATGAATCTAGTCATGTGCTAATTATATCTAATCAAATGCTAAACACACCTCGAAGAAGTTCAATCGTTTTTAACACGTTGACGACAGCAGTGACGCGTCCCACTTTGCACACCTCGTGGGACATTGTGACGCGGTAACGCGTCTCACCCGAGTCATCTCTTTTACTAGCGCTCGCGCGACTTCTTCCTAAGTTCTTTGCACTCATTCTGAAGATCATATACACTGCGTATCATAATTATAGGTCCACCCTAAATTTTTGCTATTCCAAACTTGCTGTGCATTTTTGGAAAATGCTGCTATTACCAATAGATTCCTCTATCAAGTTTACCATGGCCCATGCTACTCGACTCTCTTACCAATAACAAGCTCAAGTCAGAGCCTTATTGGAGACGAATACCCGAGGAGGCGAATAGCTACCTACATCGGCCGCTCTGATACGGCCTAAGCAACTATGAGCGGAGTTCTCATGAGTGCGGAAAGAAGAGCGATCCCTGCAAACAAAAGCTCCATCCTGATCAAGAATGAAGGAAACTGAGCGTTTTTTGTAGAATTATACGAGGAGCCCGAGCAAGGTCCGAGCTGAAATGAGGCTTTCCGTGAGAAAAACCACCATGTGCAGAGTAACTCAGGGGAGGGAAAACATTATCGAAGGATTGAGGAAGAGTATCCGAAGATCATCGGAGCGGCACATGATCGCAGGTCTTCGATTCGTCTCGGAAAACACCTCAAGTGATTGGATAAAGGTACTGCAAGCACGACATTTCGCGATCTTTACCTCTGTTTCCTCAGTTCGTGATCCCGGTGATCTGAGCGACGTGAAGAGAGCTTAGCTTAGGTAGACCTGACAGAAGAGGAGGGTACCGCTGGAATTTGCGCAAATCGTCTTTGGTTCCGAGACTACGTAATTTCGGCGGAGAATCCCCTATGGTTTGGAGCTCTTTTGTGCGGCTGTACTGCAACAACACGCTTTCGCTTCCTATCACATGGATTCTGTCTACACTTGCTCCTCAACTTTTATGCGCAATAGCGTGGTTGTTCATGCCAGCCAATCTACCTCAGATGGATTGCAGAAAAAAATGTGGCAGTTTCCAAGTGGTCCGCATGTTGTCCGGCATAAAATCCGACAGAGAATCCTTGAGCCTTCATTTTGAAGGAGATTCACGGCGAAGCAAAAGCAAAATGTTACAGTCGGAAAAGTAAAACTGCCTATTATCAGCGGCTGGACAAATTTGGATCCCTAGCTAGCTAGCTTGGTTGCGTGCATGCCAATACGCATTACTGAGGTCGTTACGAATAATGGAGGGTCATCCAATCATTGAGAAGTTATAATGTTCTTTTTGTTGTAGTAAAATTTCTCGACAAGCAGTGTTAATCAATCTTATCAATCCAGGTAGAAATATCTTCAGAAAGACATTACCGGGATTTTTTGTTATGAGGAATCCATTGGTAGTAGCAGCGTTTTCGAAAAATGCACAGCACGTTTGGAATAGCAAAATTTAGGGTGGACCTATAATTGTGAAACGCAGTGTAGTAATGTAACTATGAACGCTGTGGTCCATGGATTGATTAGATATGCTTTAGTTCAGAGTTGGGGAAAGCTAGAATCGACGACGCTGCGCATATTTGCGTACAGCCTCTCAGCAAGACAGTGCAAAGGCGCAGCTTCTAGTTCTCACGCAGTTAGGACTCCCCCTACGCATCTTGGACTGACTTTATTGCTGTTGGCTCACGGAATCTTTTTCTGCGACAACGTTACCACTTTCTCTGAAATCGGAAATCTGAAAGGCTCAGACAGGCTTTGTGGTGCGTCACCATCTGATCCATACTCCCAGCTACAATTGCATCTTCGTTCGTTGCATTCCGAGTTGAGTTCCAAAAAACGCACCGCGTGGGGCAGCGGTACGCGGTAACGCGTCACGGAAATCACGGCCGCCAAACAACCAATGCCCAAGAGGTGAAAAAGCCAAAACGTGCGCTGTCATCAAAGTGTTAAGATATCCTCATCCTTTTTTTATAAGTGCTGTACCATCTTCTCATTTAGGATCGGAATCTTGAATGCATTATTGTCATAAGCAATGCACACTGCACCAATCGTTGTACGAGTAGTTGATTTGATAGGCTCATACGATCCAATAAATGAAATGGATGGTCCACAAATAGGTTAAACTACTGGTCCAGCTGCACTCTGGACAGAGCTTGAGGACAAGGTGGTTCGATCATCGCATAATCAGTCGGTCTAGCTGATTCCCGATTCTTTGGAGACTACACCAGTAGTGTCCCTGACCTTCGACCAGTGACCGAGTTTGGAACTCGTGATCAGGGTGAATATCAATCGAGGAAACTCGACGATAGCTCTGTTTTGCGTCAGGAGAGTGTCGGGAGTGAATCCACGCGTGGAGAGCATAGACGCTCGCTCGTGGCGAGGGTGAATCTGCGTGCAAGAGAGCGCGCTCGACAATGGGAATCTTCGAAGAATTCTCGAGTGATTTCCAGCCTGCTCCTGTCTATCTTTGTGTGTATCTGGGAACTTCAAGCATTCACTCTCATTTCTGCGCATTGATTTACCGTGACTACATTGTGATCCTGCCAGGGTAAAGTATGAGACTCTGAGACGAATGTATGTTAGAGCACGATGGATTATAATTCGAAGAGGTAGACGAAAAACCTGCGCTCATTTCTTCTCTACTCTTTTAATGTCGGACAGCAATAAAAATGGAACAGAAATTTAAAGTGGGGCACGAAGAAAGTTGAGCATGAACCTACTAATTTTTTTGCAACGACGAAGTAGCTGCAATACTGTTGGTAGGGCTACCTCCGGCACGAAATACAGTTTGAAGACCTTTCCGTACGCTTTGATGGTGGCTACTACTCGTCACCACGGGCACAGGCAGGAAGTTTTCAACGTAAAGAGGAAACTCGGAGCCTGAAACACCGAGCCAACAGATCCCATTTTTGCTGAAGAAAATATCTCAAACGATCTCATGGTCCACGTACATCAGTGGTATTTTCAAAAGATACTGTTATGGATGAAAGTTATTTCAAGTGCACTATTTTAATCGTATTGCCAGCTCAAAGTAAGCAAGATGAAGTTCACTAAGGGAGAAGATTCAAGATTGCCACGTAGGTGATATGCCAATGTTCCCTAACTTGCTCCAGGGTCTCCCTGGCGAACATATTTGCCTAAAATTGAACCAGTGCACTTCTGTAGTAGAGAGTAGGTAATAGAGTAGATAATATGTGCTTTGAAACATACAGAACAACGTTAACAACTCTGAAAGCTGTTGGAAAAAGTCTGGATCGATGTGCCCCAAGAAATCCTGCTGCTGCCCTCATGTGTTGCCCAAGCGCCTACAAGCAGCACTGTGTGCAGGAGGCGGCTATATTCGGGTTAACCCTTTGACGACAATGCCGTTTTGCACGTAGCGTGCTCATGG